>LPNX010080575.1:225468-271147 GCA_001517045.1 Pseudotsuga menziesii
AACACAATACGAGAGAGACACCAATATTTGTGGTTCGCCCAATATGGGCTACTTCCCTGGAGAAACAACCAGTACTTTTCATTATTTGGTCCAACAAAATGGAGGGATACAACTCGCAACACATCCACTGAAACTTCCTCTTCACTCTTTCGTAGTCTCTGTCTCACACACATTGATCTTTCACAATACCCAACCATGATACACTGCCTTCCTTTTAAAGAGGGACAACCATGGGAAAATACCACATGCTATCCAAAATCATGGGCATGTAGACCACTGACTAAACCCATTATAGACCAAGTAGAAAACAATCCATATGATTATGAAATTACAGCATTTTACAAGGAATTTTAAAATTTATGTTGAAACATACATTTGAAATTATATTGGTTATGACTAACCAATATATAATAATGACAATTATACTATATACTGGTTAGTCATACATTATAAAAATAGTCCTTATATATATATAATCCCATCAAAACCCCAGGGATCGATAATTAATCATCACTTATTTTAATTAATCAATAAACATTGATTAATGTCACCCTTATTAATTAATGATCGAAATAATAGCACTAAGTAAATCCATGTTCTTGGCTTTTGGCTTTAGGCAATTAAGTGAGCATTAACAACTAGCTTTCCCTTTAACACCCAAAGGTATCAGGATGACTTTCAATCCTCGTCAATCAAATTTTTGAGGCTTCACTAGCCGTCCCCCTAGTGGATACCTTTTCCCCTCGTTTAGTTGCCTTGCACATTCAATCTCCTAGATTTATTTTTCATTAGTTTGTCATTTGCATTTTACATCGTATACATGGCGTTACCATGCTTTAGCTAACACATGGTTTAACCAAAAAGATCATAACAATGCTACAACGTTCACTGACACGACCTTGGCCTTGAACAGTTTGCCAACAACTAGTACATAATTGCATATTAACATCACTTAGCTTACAACAATAGGGGGTCAAGAGTGAGGGATATTACATCCTCTCCCTCTTAAAATAACATTGTCCTCAGTGTTCTTACTGCTTCCAACTTTCTATTGCTTGCATATAATGAAAGTTCCATTTTTAATTTTTAGTTCCCCTTGTTGGGATTTCCAAGACATCTGCTTGTCCAACAGTTATTTGAGATGTCTTCAAGATTCCTTGCATCCAGTCACACCTATGCTCTACAACAAACAAATGCTAGGTTTTCCAAAAACCAAATAAAATATCTACATATGTATGTTTATTTTAAATCAAAGAGGGAGGAAAAATAAAGATAAGTAGCAAATGCTTATTATAAATCAAAGAGGGAGGTAAAATAACGATAAGTAGCAACTTTTTCCCTTTTTGTTTATGCTTTCTAGTAGAGACTTCCTGTTTCAACAAGTTAGATTATCTTTAACATATAATACATTTTTGGGCATCATAGCCTATTGCACCTGCAATATTTGCTACCATCATAAAATATATCATAATCACATGTCATGTCACATTGAGTTTGGTACTTCCAACCTATATTCTTAATACTTAAGCAATTGTGTCAAACTTTGTATATAGAATATCAATAAATAATATTCAAACATGTACTTGACATCCTTAGCTTTCTCGGGAGTTTTGTCATTTACACATGTGAGAGTCATCTCTTGATGAAACCATTAGTTCTCCTACAAGCCTCCTCAAAGTGCACATAGAGAATTTCACAGTCATTATTTCACTTTCTGTAAATCGACAACACATCCTAGTGGCCTCCATTACAGTGCAATCCAAGATCTCTTTATCATCTCTTTTGGGTTCCTCTGGCCTAGTTGGACTTGCTACTGCATTACATGCCCCATTCAATATAAGTACGACACCCCTTCGCTACTATACAGTCCCTTGGGAATATCTCCTATCGATGCTCTTCAAGATGTGCATAAAACCAAGGCGTCCCCACATTTGTTCAAAGTAACATCTATTACTCATTTATTATGATTTTATTACATATTTCAATGTGGTTATTTTAGGATAATATATACAAATCCAAAATAATCTCATCCTTACACCATATTGGTACCCCAACATTAGGTTTAGGGATTTACTACCTTAACTAATTATTTGTTCAAACATGTAATCAATCTTTTACCATACCCACAATACTCCTGCTAAGGTATTTAGATAATAAACTTTTGTCTCAGATAACTAGACAATAAACTTCTTTCTCAACACACCCTTGCTTAGCACCATTCACTACACTCTATGTCCATACATATTTTTGTGCACATGAACTAGACTCGGCTTGGGTTTTCGGGTTATATACTCATAAAGATACCCATCAAATTCTCATGTTTCACGATGTGATGTCTTAGTGTCATGCTTTCAATGTAGTGTCTCAATGAAAGGTGTTAATGTGTCATTTAAATGTAATGTCTCTATCTAAAGTAAGGGTTTTCATAGACACCTTGCGTAGACTTGACTAGCTTGGGGTCCACATTATGCACCCTACACAACACCAAGAAGGTATCTCTTCACCACTCAACTGTCCCTCAAGTGTCACCTTCCTCTAGGTGTTATCTAGTGTGTGCATAGAAAGACCACCCAAACCTTAGATAATTTGTCTAAACATTTTTCCTTCTAAGGATACAAATCAAGGTTGCACACAATCAATTAGTTCAGGGAATGATTCCAGTCGTTGTCCATCTGACCACTCTGTTACAATAGACTAACTTGTAACAATACTTAGCATGACAAAAACAACAAGGAACCAAGGATATCTGATACATGACTAATATTGGTAACGGTTCAACACTTCCAGGGTGTGCTAATGACAACAAGGCATGCTATAGTGGATTTACATATAACTTATCACTTTGATGTCATACTAAGACCATCACAAGAAAACATATATGCAAACACTACCTTACTATCCAAAACACTTGCCTATCCTTAGGCTACATACCCATAATACTATTCAAAATCCCATTTGAGAATTAATTCAAGGTTCTAAAACTTATAGTAACACACCATTTCATACACCTATCTGAGGTGTCAAGACTCTTATTTATACCGAGTTACTACTCTTTGACTCATAGGCCAGAGAACATATAAAAAGGTTCAATTCTTTAGCCTTTTATAGATGCAAGCTAATATTTTCAAAAGTAAAACATAAAAGGTAATAAGAGGGGAAACTTCCTAACATTTAATCCTTCCAATGTGGTAAATCCTTTCTTGGCCTCTTCAAAGGAAGTTCAAGTAACTTCTAGCATTCATCAACAACACTTAAAAATGAAAAAAGAAGCCTCACATATGATAAGATAGAACCCTTGCACTTATCATTAAGCCTTAAAAAAGTCAACAATGCAAGTTCTACATGACAGACAAGGCCAACATCAAGGCACTGAATTGTTATGTCACCATCTTTCATTTCATTCTAAAGTTTACAACTCCAATATCTACTATGGCTTTATACTATGATAAACTCACACATATACAATATATTTATACAATATATCATCATAGTTAAGATTCATCATTCAATAGTACATGAATCCATATTCATTATACTACAACATATATACCCATTCCTTCCACAATTTCACATTTAATGATTGAGGCATGTCATTATGCATTATTAAATGACTTCATGCCTACCACAACTTATTACTATACATTAGAAAATGATTGGTTAAGTTTTGACGAAGAGGTTCCTCCTCTTAAAAACCTAAATGAAATAATTCCATGAAAATCTATATATGGAGCCAAAACTACAAGTTGTGAACCCTCATGTGTATGTGAGAAAAACACACCTAAATTTGTGACTTCCCATTGGGAGGCTTGCATCATTAAATGTGAGATAGTATAACTATAAACTTTTCCATTAAATAGATTAGTTCTTATGCATTCAACAAAATAAGAATGTGTAGTCATACACAACCTCATATGCACTAATTATCCATCTCATTCCATATGCATATCAAGCCATCAATTCTACAAACCCACTCAATCACACATTCAAACCAATCATCGATATTCTTTCTCAAGCATGTCAACAATATGCAAACAATTGTAAATGCTTCAAATAACAATCATTGCATTTAAACTATAGCCTACGTGACCAAATAAAGTATTCTACAATGCCATATTAAACCACCACCATAAAGGGTTCCATGTCATATTATGAACATCCCTAAAGTATAATTTATTCATATCAAATATAAGAGCACATCTCTACTAGGGATTGATTTATAGCCAACTTCTATCACATAATAAGACATATCTATGCAATAAAACAAAACAAAAAAGTATATAAGGGATTACAAGAATCAAGCTTCATCAAAATCACTTTCCACATGAACTTCATTCTCATTTCTTATTTTAGTTATGAATCCCCATGCATTCGACACATTTTTTCAATGATCATGGATTTCAACATAGTAATCAATTGTGCAAACAACCATGCACCTAATTAGTCAATAATTTATTTCATACACAATTTTTTTTTTCCAGAGGAAATCTCCACGGAAAACCCAGCAATACTTCCCCACATTAGTGGATGGTAGAGGTGGTAAACCGCCAGCCATCCTCACAGATGACCTAACCCCGAAGGACTCAAGGCTCGAACCCGTGACCTCTCCCCGTACCGAGAGAGTGTGCGCACGTCTTACCAATTGAGCTAACCCTTGGGACTATTTCATACACAACTTGCCAACAAACACATGGATCCTTTACGAGCTAGTGCTGTAACTCTACTCGAATACCACTTTATAACGTACTCGTTACCCTCATTTATCCAATTGAAGGCATGGAGCATACAAAAAAATCTCTTTAATCTCAGTGGGATAAAAGATGCATTAGTCTCATTTAAAACATAACCATTTTTAACCATACAAGAGTTAGTAATAAAATTTAGCATACTTAACTATACATAGAAGACCTATTCCTATATTTAAATCCCTAAAAGTTTGCATGCAAAAAGTTTGATGAAACACTTTGCTACACCAATCAATATTTTAATATTTATAAGATTATATTAATATCTTCTGTAGGGGTTGTACACCTAGGCAAAAGTAGGAAGGAAGGGACAGAGACTATTTTTTATTTTTTCTATTGGAAAAAAAATGTGACTTGTGATCCTAAAAAAGAGTTAACTCATTTTTATTACACGAGATCAAGTACCTCTATAATGGATATGAGGAGGATTTAACCTTTACCTGTAATATTCACAAACTTTATACAAACTTATAATGAAGGTTTTTGAGATTTTAAGTAGCTGATTTAGATACCAGCGTAGATCCAAATCCTAAGCTCTATCAAGCGCCGAGAGGGATCAAATCTCTTCTTAGGTATCCATTGATTTGATTCAAACAAAAAGACACATCTTTTTATTTAAGGTCCACATATAATAATATTATTATTATTAATATTTAATATTATTTATGGCCGACATATAATATTTATTATTTTGTTAGGAACAAACATTGCAACATTTGGTTTTAAAACCATATGCAAGGCCTTGCACATGTTCTTAAAACCATTTGCAAAGCCCGTCCTAAACCATGTACAATAAAACCATGGGTTGTTTAGGAGGCTTTGCACATGGTTTTAAAACCATCTGGAAGGCCCACCTAAATCATGTACAATAAAACCATGGGTTGTTTAGAAGGCCTTGCACATGGTTTTAAAACTATGTACACATTTTTTAGGATAATTCAATTTTTTATTTTTTATTATTTTGTTAGGTAGGAACATTACAACATCTCCCCCATATTGTGTTTTTTCCTTGATCCACATTTTTTTTACGGATAATTAATTTTTTACTTTTTTATTGTTTTGTTAGGTAGGAATATTACAACATCTTCCATTTTTTTTACGGATAATTAAATTTTTACTTTTTTATTGTTTTGTTAAGTAGGGATATTGCAACATCTTCCCCATATTAGGTGGTTTTTATACTGAGCTGTAGAGCTTTCTCGACGCAATCACAAACTTTAATATACAGAGTAGTTTATCTATTCTTTTTTAGGGTAGGTTTAAGTGGAAATTAGGTAAATCTATTTTTATTGTAAAATCTAAATTCGAAAGTGTTTAAATCATGTTTTTAATACATAAATAAATTCAAATCAAATTATAACACCTTTAACGTTATGTAACGTTACAAGATCTCCCCCATAGTAGAGCGTCTCTCGTCTCTCGATGCAATTACAAATTTTAACATACAAAGTAGTTTATCTACTCTTTTTTTAGGGTAGGTTTAAGTCAAAATTAGGTAAATCCATTTTTATTGTAAAATCTGAATTCGAAAGTGTTTAAATCATGTTTTTAATACATAAATAAATTCAAATCAAATTATAACACCTACATTATACAATTTTCATAATAAAAAAATTAATTTTAATTTCATAATAAAAAAATTGATTTTAATTTATTTTATTTTATTTTGACTCCACTATAGACCTAATTCACCTACAACATGAATTCTCCACACTACCTTCTTTAGTCTGAAACAAAACAGTATTTGATATAATACCTAATATAACATATATTCTCCACACTGCCTTCTACAACATGTGTTCTCCAGACTACCTTCTTTAGTCTGCAACCTGTATTGAAAAAGAACAGACTACACCTTAATATATACCTCCTTCACCCTGCAACATGCATTCTCCACACTACCTTCACTCTGCAACATGTATGTAGACAATATTCAGACTACACCTTAATATATACCTTCTTCACCCTGCAACAACATGTATTCTCCACACTACCTTCTTCACTCTGCAACTTGTATTCTTCACACAGAACTAATGGACAGTTGTAAAGAGTGTTTAGTGTGGATCACTGTGTAGAGTAACTGAGAGTGTCAGTGTGAATGCAATTGCTTGGCGTGATAGCTCTTGATGGTTCATTTACAAAGTTCTTTAGTTCATATCATTTGCAAAGATAATTCATCTCCTTTTAGCACAGACGATTAACTACGATGGCACAGTGTAAATCGCTCGATTAGCCACAGTTGATTCCAGCCTAGATCTTTCGATTAGCACAGACGATTAGCTTAACGTGGTGAATGAGCTTTTGTTGGCAGAGCGAAGGAATACTTAGAGGGATATAACAGCGGAAGCTGCGATTGTTGCAGGCAATATAATGGAAACAGAAACCCTAGGCGTTCAAGCGCTGGCAATAATCAAGGATTCTCACCCACCTCAATGGCTTGCCCCACCTCCCGAGCTCGCCAACAATGCAAAAACCGCTTCGAAATATATATTTTCTCAAATCATGCCCAGAGCTCCAAAATGTCCTATCAGTAGTCTGTTAACAGATGATTTTGACGCAGAGCAGATATGGCAGCAGATCGATTTGCAGGCCCAGCCTCTGCTCGCTTCTCTTAAGAGGCAAGTTAAAAACCTCAACAAAACCTCCAAAACCCTAAGTCTCGTCCTGAATGATAGTGAACCCAAATCAACCCTAGGAGACGTAGGAAGAGAAGCTGATGATGCTGACGAGGACTCTGAAGACGATGACGTGGACGCTGAAGTGGAAGAAATGGAGTCCTCAGAATTTGAAGAAAGCGATGAAGGGGAGCCAGAGAAGGAGCAGGAGCGTGAGGAGGAGGCCAACGAGTATGAGGATGAAAGTGAAGAGAATCGGGAAGCAAAGGGTTTGGAGGACCATTTTTTCAAAATTAATGATCTGGAGAAGTTCTTGAACGAGGCGGAAGTGCAGGGTCTTGAACGTCCTAAAGAGTTAACAGAGGACGACGACGATGAATCCTTAGAAGAAGAGGACGAAGAAGACGACGACGAAGACCTTGATGAAGACGATGATGAAGATGAAGAGGCAAGTATTATTGTTAGACATAAATGCAGATAATATGTTTTTAGGAATTTGAATACTGTTTTTCAGTCAAGAAGAAGCAGCATTACGGTTTAAATAAAAAAAAGAGTTTATCATGGTTTATGTAAGTACTTCAGGATTTGTATCATATCTGCAACTAGACCTAGAAACCCCAAAAAAACCTTCAAATTTTCTCAATCTTTTCAAAGTTACCAAGAGAATGACTTATCAGCAGAGGCTGGAGCATAAGAGCTGAAAAACTTGAGAGTTGACAGGTGAAATTAAAATAGAAAATAATATACTAAATGTCATGAAAACATAATTTTCATTGATATAGAAGTTTCCAATGTTCATGTAATGTAAAATTTCAATAACAACTCTTTTTTATAACATAGATGATACTACAAAATGCCATGGATTCCGGAAGGTCTACTGGTCTGCTATGAAATTAGGTCAGAAAACAAGTGTTTTTCTTTTGAGCTTTTTTCCGTTTCTTTTATACGCAGATAATCTATTCTGACCCTTGAGATTTACGAGTCAGACACATTGAGTCAATTTGACTTGTGAGTCAGAGCCACACTCATGAGCCAACATCGTGAGTATAACCTATCAACCAGTTCACATAGAACCTTATGGGTAAAATCCCTTTGGAAAGGGAGATCCTACTGGAGTGAGAAATCCTATTTTCCATGAACATTGAAAAGTGAGTTTAGAACTCTTAGCTCGTCACAATATTTGTGAAGATGTAATGTTTTGACAAAAAGTAAAGAGGACCCATCTTTCTGCTAAACAAAATTGACCAAAGTTGTATTTTTTTAGATCTCATTATGAAGTCTTGGCTAAACATTGTAAGTGAATTCATGGCTGTTTAGTGCTTCCAATTCGAGAGATGTTATTTTGCTGTCAGTAGCAACTGAATGACCTCAATGATCAGTCCCTTAAAAGTTAAGATCACACTAGAGTCAATGACAGCTAGAATACAATACACATTACTAAATGGAGAACTAATTTCTTGGTCCATATGTTCACCTCACTTGACAGATTGCAAGAAATTGTAGAAATTTACTGTGTGACTTTTGTTTAGTCATTTTTCTTTTCTTCCTGGCAAAGCACTGCTGCTTCTTTTAGGAATTCTAATGTGAAATAGGTTGTGGTGCCTTAATGTTCATTGTGAGGTTATCACTAACAAAGTGTGGTGCAAGGCAATTTAGAAGTTTTGAATTGCTATCAAACAAAAGATCATTCGAGGAAGGAGAGAAATAGGGACGCTATCCTTAAGATGTTCACTATCTTGTTAATTGTCAAAGGACACAATGGATTTACTGGTTACTATAAATGTTTATTTAGTATTTACTATTTCCAATGATTAGTAGACATTTGTCAATATTTTTTTGTAGCTTGACTGTGACATGGATGTTAGAATGCTCTGTAGACTGTCACTAAAACAAGGTTTTGATGATTCAAGCGTTGAATTTGTTTGAAGATGGTTTACACCAGTTCATCCCCGTGAAACTCACTGTAGGCATGGATAATTGTATTAACTTTTCATTAACTCTTTACAATCCCAAGTCTAGCATGAAAACCACATGCTTGTTCGAGGAAGTTGGGGAAAATGCCTTACAGCCAAGTCATAAAAAATTCAATTAGGACTATTCCATTCCGAGATGCTCATCAGCCTCAACTGTGACTTACAAAAATCACGTTGTGGAATTTATTCATCTTAAGAAGAAGCCATGGAAGGATACCAAAGTTATATAGATGATAATAAAAGAGTCTGGTACTGATGTCAAAGATAAAATTTGACTTCCCTTGCTTGTTTTTTCAAGCTTACTATGATGATCACAAAGTATGGAGTCAAAGCCATGAGATTTGGTGAGTCCAATTGTAATAATTTTGAAACATTACATTTCATTGCAATTCAGAAATTTCACCTTTTTGACTAGAGGTTTCCTGGATCTTAACCCTGTGAATTTTCAGGGCTGCCAAACTGTCGAGATAAGTTTCAACTCTCTAGGTCAACTTATCCCACATAAATCAGATCTGAAAATTCACTTTTACAGTGGTTATAACAAAAGTAAAACAGCATATATAGCAGTAGTAAAACAACACTTTAATTCTTCTACGATGATGCCAAAGCACTTAACAAATTGTACTTATGTCAAATCATCAAGACATGTAGATATAAATAACAATACATGAAGAACATAGATGCCTGAAAATCAAATCAGGAAATTGAATAAGTTTTAGACAGCTGAAAACTTCATTGATATGCTCAAGATGAACTTCATGTACATACCATAGCCTTATCTCAAGGCTACTATAAACCACTAGCTCTTCAAAGCCCTAGCTAGGGAATACAATGAAAACCCTAGCTCATCCATGGAGCTCCAACATGCAAGAATCATTGCAACAAGTCCTCCAAAGCAATACATCCTCTTCTTTTCTTCTCCAAGATAGTCCTAGAAGACAAAGTAACCCTAGCAACTCAAGAGATAGACTTAGAGAGAGATAAAGTACAAATGAAGAGAGAGAGAGAGAGAGAGAGAGAGAGAGAGAGAGAGACTAGTGTGAACTCTTCTCCAAGGCTTTATCTCTATACAAAAGTGAAATGAAGAATGAGTGAATGATGTTTATGAGGACTCTCTCCTTTCTCTATATACGAGAGAGGTAAGGGATGACAACAATACAATGTGGGTCCAAGCCCTTATAAGCAACCTACAATAAGCTCATGTGAGCCTACACAAGTGAAGTGGTCCACTCCAAGGTTATACATGTCATGCTCCTAGGTGATGTTGTACATGATAAAGGCTTAAAGATGGTTACACAAGGTGTGTCCACACTTCTTCATCACAAGCCTCCATGGATTCCATCAGTCCTCCTAAGCCATGTACTCCACTGGGTCAATTGCCCCTGCAAGAACACTATCGCAGCCCAGATGTTCTTGAGCTAACTCCAAGCCTCCAAACAAGAATTTAAGCTATCCCATGCTATCTAGGGCTTGAATGCCCTCCTCCAGGATGCACATGCTCTTCCTCTAAAGTAGGGTGTTATTCAAGCAAGTGAACCTCTCCATGTGGCCATCATGAAGGACATGCCCCAAGTTGTTAAGAGAACTCTAATGCCCTACAAAAGAATACCAAGCCAAAACCTAATTAAGGTCAAGCAATCATTGAGCAAGTTGTTTCCATTGTGCATATCCAACATGGACCATCTCCCATTCACTGATCCATCTCAGGCCATTGGACCGCTGAACATATACAATTTACAACAAATCTCATGAAGCACCCCAAACATGGTGTGGACACTTTTGGAGTAACCCCAAAAGATAACACTCCCTCTTTATGAGGAAAGTGTTTACATTGACACTTATCAACTCCCTTTGCAACTCCAACAAACTTGCTACCTGCAAATTTGCACTTGCTGCAGTCTTGGAATCAACTAGTGTCACCAGTAAAGAACCTATCAACAATGCTATCTTGGCATCTTGATCCAAAGAGTAATGACCACCTAAGAATATGAAGCAACATAACCTTGAAACAAAAGCAATTTGTCAAACTTCATCCTACAAGTCAACATCACAGGCTAACATTAATGGACACTACATCATAAGCTGTGCATGACATATACAAAGATAATCATATCTCCATACAAGACCAAGACAAGTGGATCACATTTGTAAAAGTCACAAGGATAGAAATATGCATAAGTCAACTCCTCAATCCTGGAAAGCAAAGCTTGTGATATAAGTAAATATCCATGCAAGGTTATCAACAACTTGTCAATATGAGGGTCCCTCTCATGTACGTCAAATCCTCCAGCAACTGAAACAACTTGAGCTAAATCAACCTCCTTATCCTAAGAGAGTCCTACACAAGATTGACATCATGAGCAACTCCCTCCGGTTGAGAGATTCCATGGGCAACTCCCATTGGCTAAGAGAATCGATGGGCAACTCCCTAAGTATGAGAGAGTCCATCAACCTTGCCCATATACTCTCTCTCATTAGCTGCAAACTTGGAATCAATCTCAACATCATCCTCCATCAAGCTTTCACACCTCTCCTCCAATGAACAATTACAAGTCACACAATTGGAAAAAACCAATGCAACTTGAATAACATACTACCTAGGAGGCATACTCGCCCTCATTGAAGGTTTGAGTGCTCCTATATGCTCTTGTGCATCCTGTAATATCCAAGTAAGCCATCTCGTTCTCCTACAAGCTGGAGTAGGTGAGGGCATATCCACACCCAATTTCATCTCACCTCCCTTTGAATTTGACTCATCTCATCTCCCTTTGAATTTGACTCATCTCAAGTCTTTGAATCAATCTCTTGAACAACAACCTCTAAATTCTCCTCAATCACTGAAGGAAAATTTTGTGAGTTGGAACACCTCATGTCCTCATCAAATATCACATCTCTGCTCATCACAATCTCCCATTGTGTTGGATTATTGCTCTTATAAGTTGTAGAAATATTATAGTATCCATCAACATAAGAAGCTGTCACAACATCTAGAATCCTGGAATTAATAACTAAATCCACAATAGGTTTTGAACCTATATCGATGACCTCTCACCATGCATGTGCCTCCACAATGCTAGAAGTCTCTCTTCCAATTTCCCACAGGAATGTACAAGTGCCACGATCAATAAGTATCTTGATTCTTGATAAGGACACCCTCTCTCATTCCTCTAGCCAAAGTCTTTGGATTAGCTAGACTACAATCATTGATGGTGCACTATGTCCCTCAAAAGCAACTCTCCACTAGCCTCTGTCATACATGGAATTGAAAGAAGTTTATTCCTCAAACCACGAACCAATAGAATATCACTTAGCTCAAGAACATCACCTGAAGAGATTTGAAAGAAATGAAGCCAATTCCTCTCACACGATAAGTGGTCTCATCACATGTTGTGTCTCGATACTCCATTGTCCACATACCTTCCAACGCTCGACACAATGTTAGAGGATAAGCAAGAAGCCATGGAAAATGTAGTCTCAAACTAAAAGTTAATCTCCTCTAGACTTGCTAGAGTCCCAACTACAACTTGTTTCCCACCCTTTTGATTCTTCTTTAATGGACATTGGCCAACATAATGCCCCTTCTTGTGACATTGATAACACATCACTTTACTCAAGTCCTTTTATGTATTCGTCCCATCCTTCTTGAAGCCTTTCTTGTTGATTTTTCTGAGCAGCGTTGAGAGCCATTCTCTTAGGAGAACGGGGACACTTGGTTCGGGACCACGGTGTGGACTCAACCTAGAGTTGAGTGATCATTCTGTTGAATGATGATATATGGTCCTTGACCATGATATGGACCCAGCTCTGCCCTGGGGGGGACTCAACCTTGTGTTGAGTGACCATTCTGTTGAATTGTAGACATCTGGTCCAGGACCACGATGTGGACCAGTCTAGTACTGGTAGAATCAACTTAGTTTTGAGTAGCCATTCTTTTGAATGGAGGCACTAGGTCAGTTACCAGGACTCAGCCCGGGGCTGAGGGCCATTCTCTTAGAGAATGGAGGTGCTTGGTTTGTTACCAAGTATTTGATCTAGTGTCAAATTATGCAGCCTATGGCTGAGGCACCTGGTCTGTTACCAGGAAAGCACTATAAGCCCTAGACTGGGTCTAGGCATGTGTGACACTCTGACCCTTGATCAATGGGCTTTGCGATCTTCTCCAAGGCTTAGCTACCCTTGGTTAAGACACCCTAGTACCTGATCTTGGTGTCACACAGAGTCTAAGATAAAAGCATTAGTAATTCTCTCACTTAATGATGATTTAATGGAAATGAAATACCGCGTTGACCACATGTGATGACCACAGGGGCACTTGAAGACCATAAGTGTTACGACCTTAATTTTAGCGCCCTTGGCAAAGGCGCTCTGCGATTGCGTTGGGATGTGCTAGCAAGAGCGCACGACGCGTTTATATGATTTTGGTAGCCTTGGTGGCCAACTCGAAGAGGAGGTAGTCAGGACGGTGTACCAGCGTGTTGGATCGCTGGGAGGACCAAGGGGATGATGTTAAGTCAAGTGGCTTGCATCCCGGCGAGTGTCAACGTGGTGGACCCGTCGGAGGATGATGCGGCGAGCATTACGCTAGTGCAGGGCAATGCCTAGGCAGGACAATGACGTTGATGGATGGGACGGGAACACATCGGTATGTAAGCATGTGGTCGGACTTGGCTCGGTGTGCAAGGACGACACCTCAAGACCTCCTCAAGTATTGGTTCTGGTTTAGCTTGCGGCACGGGTAAGTGTGTCGTCGATCGTTCAAGTGTTGGCTCGGGGGTGAACATGCGACGGACTGCATGGGCTATGGTTGGGTGGCGTCGCATCGCGTTGCAACGTCTACGGTGAACGAGCACTTTACAATCCGCGCGACTCTAAGGTGTCTGTCTAAGGTTCGGTCAGGCTGGTTTCGGTTAGGCGTAGTCCGGGTGAAACTTGTAGTTGATGGCCTTGCCCAGCTAGCAAGCTCACGTCGGTGCCGCGTGTCTAGGCTTTCGAACGGTATGGGACGCTCGAGATGGTAGAAAAAGCCTAGGCCCGTGACATTTAGTACCACTAAGGTGTAAAAGTGAAAGTGCAAAATACCTTTAGCAACACTAAAGGCAAAAGTCAAAATTAGAAAAGAATAAAATATTATTATTTTGAGATTTCTAATTTTGGCCCACTTACAGGGGACTCAAAGGATATAAAAGAAGATCAATCAAATTCATTATTACACACTTGCTCTCACAGGTACAACTGCACATCAGAAGATCTTAGGTGTGAAAAAGGAAGTTTTATGATTATGCCCTAGCATGGATGAGTCTAGCTAGGGCATCATCATCCATTGAAGGCAAACCCTAAGCTAGGGTTTTTATCATTCTTCTGTTTTAAGGGTTTCTACTCAAACCCTTCATCATCTTCGGGCAACCATCTCCACCTCTGGGCAACATCTTCTCTCACAGGTAGCAATTGATTTTTGGGCAACCCTCTCTCTCTCCACGGGCTGCCCCCATCTTGCCACGGGCAGCTGGTTGAGGGTTCGACCCTCTCTTCATCTCACGGGCAGGCCACTAGAGGGCTTTGCCCTCTCGGCACCCTTAGGCAGCCTCGAGCAGGCATACCTGGGAGGGTTCTTTGGCTCGATACTCTTGCGAAGGTGATGCTATGATTTGTTGGTTAAACACTTACACAAGGAGGTTTCTGAGGTTTGCTTGATATCTCTTTGTTGAATGTTGATGAATGATGCATGTTCATGGATTAGATGGTAGCTTTTAGGGCTGCATTTATTATAGACTAGGTCATTTTCAACCTTTAGTCACCTTAGCAAGGAGTACGTCCTCTAGTAGGAGTCCTCCTAGGTTTATGTCCTTTGGTCTCTAGGATAGTTGCAAACCTAGGTCTTTTCCTTCTCCTCACTAGGAAGCCCATTTTTCCCTTAAACGCCCTAGGGTTAGGGTAGCCTAAAAGTCTTGTCCTAAACCCTAGTTTCTCTTTTCTTCCTTCTCTATCCTTCTCGCTTTCCTGGTTTCTACCCTCTTCCTTACTTCTTTCCATCTTTGTCTCTCCTTTCCCCAGTCTTTCTGCCTCACGACCCCATTTCCTTCCCTTTTTCAGCCATCGAGACTGCTGCTCCTTGTTGCTCCAACCCTCGACTGCCCTTTAAAAATCCTCGCCTGCCCTCTAAATACCTCCTCCCGGGCTGCTAGCACCCTCGTCCCTCCTCCTCTACCCTCAGCTATCATCTCTCTGCTTCTCCCATCTTCCTTCTACCTCGGGTCACCTTCCAAATTACCTTGACCTGCCTCCTTTACCTCCCAAATTCCTTCCCATACTCCTCGGGCTAGGGTTGTAGCATCCCTCCTCTCTTACCTTGGCCAACCTTTTGGGGTTTGTCCTTGACCTTCTCATCCACCAGGGCTACCCTTTCAGTGGCAGCCCACCCTACTGGGTGTGCAAGAAGGTGCAGACCTTCCTTGGCTTCCCTTCCTTTTCCTTACTCACAAGCAAACAAACAAGCGTTATTTGTCTATTAAATAAAGGACTGATTCTTACCCTTTTTGCATTGTTATCAGGCTGTATATGTATACTTTGATTGAAATATAATCGTGGCTTAAAAGTTATGGTCCTGATACATTGTTCAAGGCACACCAACTGTTTATATATTGCTGCACATACAAAGTTTGGAATTGATACATAAATATATGCTCAATGCTCACACTGTCGAAGACGATGAACCAACAAATAAAAGATTTAGAAAAGAAAGAGATGATTCTTCAAGTGATGAAGAGTATGTCCTAATCTCAGCACTCATGGGCACTATCTCACATGGAAGCAATGATTAGCTTGTGGATAGTGGGGCATCCAAACATATGATGGGATACAAAGAATCATTCGTAAATCCATCTGAGCATGAATCATCTCACAAGGTGAAACTTGGGGATGATTATCGATACCCCATAAAAGGAAGTGGAGAAGCTTCATACAAGCTAGATTTCGGAAAATCTTTGAAGATGAAAGACGTGCTATATGTTCTAGGATTGAAGAAGAATCTTCTCTCCATCTCTGGACTAGATGCAAAGGGATTAAGGGTTGCATTTGTTGATGGCCAAGTCCTAATGTGGCCAAAAGGAAGGACAATTGATGATGCAACAATAATTGGAGAGCAAGAGGGAGGCTTGTACAATTTGAAGGGCCAACCTGAACAAACATTAGTTCATGAATCAATAGAACCAAGTGAACTATGGCACCGAAGGCTTGCACATGTGCACTACAGAGCACTACCAATTGCGAGCAAAGCAGTTTCAGGAAAAGACCTAAACCATACAACAACTATGTGGCCCTGCTATGTGACATCATTGACAAAGAACCTTCCAACTACGAAGAAGCAGCTGAAAAGAAAGAATGGAAGGATGCCATGATCGAGGAGTACAAGTCGATTATGAAGAATGGTGTCTGGGAGATAGTTCTGAGACCGGAAGGGAAGTCTGTTGTGACTTCGAAGCAGATCTACAAGATCAAGCATGCTGCAGATGGCAGCATTGAAAAACTCAAGGCAAGGTTCGTGGCACGTGGCTTCTCACAGAAAGAAGGCATAGACTACGAGGAGACGTTTGCACCCATAGCGAGATACACTTCCATCAGATCTATACTTGCATTGGCTACAAGAATGAAATGGAAGGTACACCAGATGGACGCCAAGACAACTTTCTTGAATGGTGTAGTCGAAGAGGAAGTGTTCGTGGAACAACCACTAGGATTTGAGACACATGACATGCATAATCATGTGTGCAAATTGAAGAAAGGCTTGTACGGATTGAAACAGGCACCCAGGACGTTGTACGACAGGATGGACAACTTTTGGATGAGCTTAAACTTTACTAAGAGTATAGCGGATTCCAACCTTTACTTCAAGGTTGAAGACAAAAGACCGGTGATGCTCCTGCTATATGTTGATGACCTGTTTCTGACAGGAGAGAACAAACTCATTGTAGATGCAAAAATGAAGCTTGTGGCTGATTTCGAGATGAAAGACCTAGGGATGATGCACTACTTCTTAGGCATGGAGGTGTGGCAGAGTGCAGATGAGATTTTCCTTGGTCAAGGTAAGTATGCAGTGGAGATTCCGAAGAGATTCAAAATGTTGGACTGTAAGGCGATAGCCACACCTATGGCATCGAACTTGAAGCTACTGTGTGATGCTTCATTAGATTTGGTTGATGCCACAATGTATCGTCAGATGATTGGGTAATTGATATACCCGATGAATACGAGACCAGACATATGCTTTGCTGTGAACACCTTGAGTCAATTCTCGACGGATTCGAGACATGTTCACCTGGTTGTTGCAAAACATATATTGAGGTACCTAAAGGGTACAGTTGATTATGGGCTCAAATATGATGCGAATCAGAAGATTAACTTGCATGGTTATGTTGATTCAGATTGGGCAGGCAACGCCACTGATAGGAAAAACACTTTAGGATGCTGCTTCAATTTGGGATCTGGCATGATCTCCTGGTTTAGCAGGAAGCAATCCTGCATGGCGCTGAGTACGGTTGAGGTAGAGTATGTTGCAACTTGCTTAACAAGTTGTGAGGTAGTATGGCTTCGAAAGCTACTGTCTAATTTATTTGATCTCCAGTTAGAGGTGACTTGTATCTTTTGTGACAACTAGAGTTGCTTAAAGTTGTCGGAGAACTCCGTGTTCCATGACAAGTCGAAGCACATAGAGATCAAGTCCCACTATACCAGGGATATGGTGCAGAGAGGAGCAGTGAAGCTCCAATACGTGGCAACAGATGAGCAGACAGCTGATGTATTGACCAAGTCACTAGCCAGAGTGAAGTTCGAGTACTTCAGAGAAAGACTTGGTGTGATCCCGAACGAGACCCCTCGAAAGAGGGAGTGATGAGCTTAGCATAGTCGAAGCTATAGGTTATCTTGATGACTCAGTGACGTGACTAGATGTGTTGATGGCTGTGGCGAGAAAATACCTTCCTAGTTAAGAGGAAGTGTTGTTGTAATTGTAACTTCGGAAGATATTCTGATGTATATTACTATTGTATATTGTTGTACCCCATCAGAGATATGTTTCCCTCCTTTTGGGATGTCATCATTGTGTATGGTCACTGAGGTAAACCCTCCGTTGTAAGTCGGGGCAATAGTCCCCAGGTTAAATAAAGGAAAATGTATTTGTGAGTATTCCTAGGTAGGTCGGCCCCAAAGGTAACCTGAACGACCTAGTTAGTTGAGTTAGTTACTCAATGAAAGAATATAAATAGGGAGGCGCACTCCTCATTTGACATACACTCATTCACTCTCTCATGTGCGCATTAGGAGAGAGAGAACAATGAAGAGGAAGAGAGAGAGCTACAAAAGACATATTGTTCTTGGTTTATTCCATCTTGTGATCTTGTTTTTGTGATGGAACTATTCTGAGGAAGTTTGATAGGTTTTCTCCTTTATGGTTTCCCCGATGAAAATCTCTGTGTCTTGTGTATCTTTGATATCTTGTTGTGCTTGTTATTCTTTCAAATAAAGATCCTAACTGAATTAATGTATAAAACTAACAGACATTGGATGCCCTTTCCCAAGGGACAGAGCTTAGAAGGATGCAGTGATCCAAGAGTATGTTCCTTTAGATTTGTATGTTGTAGAGATTTTGATGATGCCCCTAGCTAAGGGGAAGTTTGAGATGCTAAGGGAGAGATTGGGTTTGGTGGAGAACACTTTACTCACAAAGAGGAGTGTTAGATTTTTACCTTTGTTGCTTGGCGAGTTTTCTGTAGCAGTGATGACACTGTACCTTTTGTCCTTGGTTCCGATGCGTAACAAACAGAAGAAAGTGTGTATAATAGCGCAACACTAGTGGAATAAGGGAGACACACGACATTTATGTAGGAGAGAGATGGAGAGGGTGCATGCATGCCTTGAAGCATGTGTGTGCCAACCTTAGAACATTTCTAGAATCTCAGTTTAGCACTTCAGTGTTAAGTTGCAATATTTTCCAAATTAGAGCCCTGAGGTTCAAAATTTGATGAATATCAAAGAAAAAATTCATTGAGATTTGCCAAACCTCAAAGACAATCTAAATGATTTCGAATCTCAGATGAATTTGAATTTAAAGGAAAATTTAATATAAAATTTGGCTAGGGTTCAGTTGCAGGTTTGATTTCATTTTTTTGTTAATTATTTTATTAAAAAAATTCTAACTCGTTACCCTACCTACCCTTGTCCCCCCCGCGAGCGGTATGTTTTCAGTCGTTTCACTGTCACACAAAAATAACTATCTTGATTTAGTGTAACACCCTGGTTTTGACCCCATGGTATTGAATTGCACATGATGTAAATATTTTTATTTGATCATGGTGTGGAGCTTAAGGCAAAGTCCCCACCATGGATTTAGTGTCTTATGTATCGGCGATTAAAATCGATGTCGATGGTTTAGGTGCTAGCCAGACACAATATGTTTTGAGACATCATGTAAAGTGCAAATTAATAAAAATACCACAACTAGCTATGCGCCACAACGTTAAAGAGATGGGGGCATGATTTCACAAGGAATAGGGAGGGGGAAATATTCAAACCTTTGAGCCAATGGGGAAAAGCCAAATGTCTAAGGGAGAACCCATAAAGCTATCAACTACCCATTTTGTCTTTTGTGCCCAGTCATCTAGAAGTTGGTTGGGGAAAGTTAATGCATGGAGATGGGAAGAGTATGGGAGTCAAATTCGAATTTGGGAAGCCACCCATTTTTGGAAAACGTGTTTTTGACTTCTTGGGCAAGTAAATGTTTGAAAATGCATGCTCAAACCATTATTCACCCATACGTTTTGCTCTCTCATGTAGTTGGAGCTCCTAGGCTCTTCTCTTCACATTTTTGTGGTTATTTCCTCATTCTACAACTGGGAAAATCCGTGTTTGGTATTGTTTAGTGAATGGGTAGAGGAGATTCACGTTCTAGGGGTTTTTGGAGGTCGTGTTTGCCTCCCTCACGCAACTGGAGTTTGCTGTGCTCTCCCCTTCACGTTTTTTGCAGTTTCTCCATTTTTCTCCATGACTGGGAAGTCGTTTTTGTGTTGCTGAGTGCATGTGCAGCAAGGATTCACGTTTTTGGTGTTTGCTGGGGTCGTATTTGCTCCCCTAATGCCCAAGAACGCTTGTTGAAATCGTTTTTGGTTCCCAGGGTGTTTTTCCCCATTTTACCAATCCGTTTTTGGTTGCAAACCTGTTTTTGGTTATGCTCAGTGGCTGGGAAGATAGATCCACGAATTGGGGGTTTGTAGAGGTCGTTTTTGCCTCTGTGAAGCCATTAATCGTTTCCTGAAACGATTTTCTCACCTGGGTCGTTTTTCCCCAATTACCATTTTCGATTTTGGCTCTCAGGACGTTTTTGTCCATACCCAAAACTTGTATTTGGCTGTGAAGTTCATCCTGGTATTGGCTTGGCTGAGTAAGTCCAAGGAACCCATTTGTTAGATGGCTGAATGTGTTTGGATGTGCTTGTGGCTTGGTTGAGTAAGTCCAAGGAACCCCTATGTGGTTGGCTTGTTGCCTTAGCAGTTTGTGAAACTCAACTGTGTGTTGGCTTGTTTGTGGATGTATGTCTTGCTGTGTGTAAGTCTGTTGTTCCCTTATTCCTTGTGGTAATCATGCCCAGCTCGGAGTTGGCAGTGGTGCTGAGAGATTGATGAGCACACTGGCCTATGGTTGGGTGGAACGTTGTAGCAACATAGCTGGTTGCGAGACAACTCTTTTTCAAGATAAGTATTCTTGTGTATTTACCTCTGCAACTGTATTTGTTTTAAGGAATTATGAGGAACATGATTAATGTGTTGAATGAAATGTATTTGCTTCCGCTGTAGATTGCATTTGTTATGCATCTGTGTATGTTTTGTTTCAATGCATTTTATTTTTATGTTCATGGGCTAGATCGCCCGTTTGATAGCAGGAGCAGTGTTGGTTGCGTCCTCCCCATCGTCGGGATGAGGGGTGGGGACGTGACATTCAGCTAGCTACAACTTGTGCTATTTAGAGGAAGATTGGAAAAAATGTGAAGTTTGAACTTTGAACTATGAAACCCAATGACTGTCTTGATTCTTGACTCAACTAGATGTCGCTTGTACGGTTTAGAGGAAGACTGGTTCAAACATGAAGTTTGAACTGTAAAGCCCGACAACTATCTTGATTCTTGACTCAGCTAGATGCAGCTTGCAATTTCAATCGTCAAGGCTCAATCCATTTTCACTTTGTAGTCGTGAGACTCACTACTCAGGCTCAACTCTCACCATTCATGCAGGGCCACAATCGGAAGCCACAGACTTTGGACTCATGGGGTAGGGAGGGAAACAACCGACAGGTTCAGTCATTGACTCGAGGGGCAAGATGGGTTTCATTTAAGTTGGCTCGAATCTCCAATAGACGGTATCTATGGACCACACAACCATATATATATATATAGAGGCAAATCTGAAAAGAATCTCAACCGAACTTCATCGAAATATTCAAATTCGAACCATGTGATTTAGCTTCTGTTAGCTTTCGAGTTTGGAGTTTGTTTCCGCATGCATTATATATTGTTATAGTAGGGCGCCTATCCCTAAGATTTCTATGGTGCATCCCTAAGATTTTTATTGTGCTTGCAAGAAGAGTAGGTGCTCCCAAGGATGAGTGTGCATGCATGCATGCCACAATTATCCATTCATTGGGGTGCACTGTTTCTGACACTTCTATATTGCTATCCATGTAGAAAAGTGCACTGGCTGAGTAGACTAGGGTTAGGATTTGCTTAAGTCACCTTCAGCACTTCATGCATGTGACCAGATACACTGTATCTTTCCTTTGCTTTTGTTCTATAAAAGAGACTTGGGGTTCAGCATTGTGTTGGTTAGCGAGTTTGAGTTTTGATCTATAGTAGTGTAATTTTTATTCTTTCAGTAAATAGAAGTTATATACAGTATTGTCTTATCCACATTCTGTATTTGCTGTTCATATTTTCCAGCAGTATGTGTTTGTAGATTAATGTATTCAGAGATTGCTGTTTTCATTTAGACTTTCAGTTTTTAAGCTACCTAGGTTTAGGTTAATTTATCTGAGTACAGAATCTGCTTATCATGGTATGAATTTAACACAACTTCCTCTAACAAGTCATAAGTTTATCTTAGTACAGAATCTGCTTAACTTGATCTGAAATATTAAAACAACTTGATCTAACAAGTCGGAATATTCAGAAAGCAGAGGATGGTGGGAGGGGAATCATGCTTTCCTGGATTGCTGGCACTTAAATTTGCAGCTTGATATTCACATGCTGAGCAGAGCTCCATGCCTTTCAAAATGCAGATTGATATGTGCTGTCCACATAGAGGAATGCAGTACTGTCTATTGATTGACCAAAATATGCCTCATGTAGGCTGGAATCAAGCATGCCTTAGATCTGAGATTTCCTCACACTCTGTTTCTAATTTTGCAATTTTGATGGTCTGGATGGATTCATAGACTTCCATAAACCCTTAGATTACAGTATTGATGGTATTGCATCTACTTCCTTTCAAAATTACAATATTAAAATTCATACTAAAACCGTACTCAAAAACTTGTCTGAAAAGTGTATAAAAAAGGTTGAATATGGGGCATTTTAATCAAACGTTAGCACACACTGAGAAATGCTAACTGAAATTCTGCTGTCCTCTTTGCCAAAGTCTGGGCACTGTTGAAATGTAGGCAGAAATGTAGTTGGAAATCACTGAGTCACACAGATGCAGATATCCTCTTGCAGGCTGAAATTTGATTGCCCATAGTTTTTCTCAAATACATGGCTTGTCGACCTGATTAAACGCAACTAATACTGGCTTTCCCATGCTTGAATCACATACTTAATCTTTCTGCAGAATTAAAACTGCCTGCCTATTCAAATCTGTGAATGGGAACCTCAGTCTTTTCAAAACTGTGGATGGAACTTCAAGTTCATACTTCATACTGCTTTCATTTCTGAACTAATTTAACATAGTTGTAAAGTTTCACTTATAATATTTTTACTGGGATTCTGTAATGAGTGTAATGTTAGATTCTGTTTCACAGGCTGGCAATGATTTTGGAAAGGGTGGTCGACATGACAAAAGTGCGAAATATTCCACGTGCGTATAAAACCCTTCTTATAAACACATAATTTTCTGGAAATTGTTGCTACTGTAGTTGATTTTGAGGGTTTAAATCGGTTCTCTATTGATATTTGTGACTGATGTCCAGGTATGAAGACTTCTTTGGTGGTAGAAAGAAACCAGAATCAAAAAAGCACTTTGCTTCTCATAGTGAACCCGAAGAAATGAACTCTGGTGATGATGACATAGAGATGAAATCCAGCGATGATGAGATCCACGACAGTGACCAGGACACAGAGCAGGTTTCCTTCATCTTATTGTTTTATTTCACATTTATAATTCATTATATATCTAATAAGATCCCACCTACACTACATTAGGGCTGTGCTTTGCAGTAATTACGAAAAAATGTGAAATCAAAATGTAATTGTTGACTTGCTGATTAATATTAACTAAGGTTTGCACTATTTTTGTGGTTAGCATTTTTTTAGCATTGCAGTTTGATTGAATCTGATAACTCAAATATATCTTACAGTCCATAAATAACTAGCAACCTTACTGTGTACTAAGACATCTGTCAGGTAGAGTAACTTGGATCTAATTTATTAGATTCCCTTGTGAAAGTAAATGTTAACTTATGAACATGTACAAAATGGGATTCTGTTAGATTTTGATAAACTTGTTATTTCAACAAAGTTATTATTGGTGAATGTATTTATTTATGATGGTTGTTAAGAATTTTAGATGTTTTGCATGTTTGATCGGTATTTGTTTTGCATTGGCTTATGGAACAGCCAACAGGGAAATCTTCTACACATGAGAGACAAAAAGAGAAGATTCGCAAGAAAATTGAGCAACTGGAGAAAGAAAACATAGAGACAAAGTCCTGGATGATGCAAGGAGAAGTATGGCTTCTATAATTTGGTTGATATTTTGAAACTCAAAACACAGTTTGTATTTTAAAAGGGCTTTCACTTGATTGATTTCATTTTTGCTTTGTTGCCTGATAATTTTGTATTTTTTGCTTCTCAATGTATGTTTCGCATGTTAGGTTACAGCTGCCAAAAGACCCAAGAACAGTGCACTTGAAGTTGAGTTAGACTTTGATCATAATACGAGGCCTGTGCCAGTGATCACAGAAGAGGTTACTTCATCGCTTGAAGATATCATAAAGCGGCGAATTGCCGAGGTAGATTTCTTACTTTTAAAACCGTGGTGTGAATTTGATATAGGTATGATTGACATTGTTGCAGTTTCCAGCACTATATATATGTAAACTGTAAATGTTTAATACTTGCTAAAGTCTCAGATAATGCCCATAGACCTTTCCTATACCGCAAGTGTCTCTTATGCTCAATTTGTCATATGCAAGATTTGAATCATTCTAAATATGCCGAAGAACCATCCTTTTCTATTTCTTTTAATATAAGTGACTTAATTTGTTTTATGTTTTGCTGAATTAAGTATTTTGTAGAAAATGGAACGGCCATGGGATGCAAGGCATTCTTTATAACAAATCATGGCAAGCTTGTAAGAATGTGAAATAGAGAAGCATGTTTGAGTGTTAGCTCTAAGGTTTATAATATTTAAATTACTTAACTGGAAATGAAAGTTTCAGCAGTTCTTGTGGCTTATATGTATAATTTTTAGCATCAATGCTAATGATAGCATTATACTTTAATTAATTAGAAGAAGCTTTTCTTTGATCTAGTTTTCCTTAATTCACAGGGTACTAAGAAACAAGCCTTTTGCACTCCTTTGATGACAATGACTATTGCCATAAATAACACAGCAATATCCTCCGTATCAAGGCCGAAAGCAGTTATCGCTAAGTCTTTTGTAGCTTTGTAGTTGGTTATGGTAAAACAAGTTACAATTTCAGCAGAATAGATAGATGAAATTTTGTAATATATTTATATTATGATTTTGGCCAGCTAAGCTGTTAGTCTATAGTTAACTCCCCTGTTATTGGGAGATCATATACAAAAATGAATTTACTTGAAAGCATTATTCTACATATCCATAGCCAATATATAGACAATTCAATGCTTATCAAACATGCACATGCAGTGATACCATTGATGAAGAATGTTTTCTGGTTAGTCTCAATGAAATGAACCAACGATTCATTACTGAAGCCATGATATGAAAGAGGATAAACCCATAATGTTTGGAGACAAATAGATTAGCAAATGTTGAATGATACAATGATGTTGGGAGTTTCAGTCAATGTTGCGAACATCGTCTTGGCGAAAAAATTGGCAGGGCCCAGAAAACATTGTTCTGGAATATCTTGGGAACACATTGGCAAACATCGGCAATAAATCGACAAACTTAAAAAAATACAAAAATATTTATTTTTTTCAATTTTTAAAACATCTAAAGCAACAATAACATCAAATAAACACATTTCCACATGAATATGGAAAAAAATCTGATATACAAGATATATGAGATGTCTAATGATGCACATAAAAGATGGATTGTGTCCTAATTCTTGGGTCAGAAAAGATATAACAAATGTATCTCATGATCATCATCATGACCCATGAGTCATCTAAAGTGAAATAAAGTAAATAAACTATTGATTCCCTCTACCACTTTTACGGGTAAAGGTAATCGATGTGGAAATGGCCCTTCCTCTAGAACTAGGAGTAGGTGCCCTTGAGGCTCATGGGCCTTGTACTTGACTTTGACGTCCTCTAGAAGAAGAGCCTGCAAAATGACGTCCTCTCTCTCTCTCTCTACTTTGGTTTCATGTCCGAGTTTTGTGTCATAATTGCTTTGTATTTTTATGCTCCAATTTTATGTTTGCCATGCTAATTATAGGTGACTGGGCTTCTCTAAGATGGGTTGTCAGTGTGCCCTCAACTACTCTACATATCTCGATCATGTACTCACAATGAGAATAAACTTGTTTAATGCAATGTGTGATTTCATTAAGGGAGAAAGCTATAAGTACAAGGATTTTAGAGACAATGGCATAGCAAGGGCCATAAAAAAATATTGTGGTTGAGACTTTTGCAATAAGGTTCTTTGAATACCAATTTCACATGGATGGCTTACTTAGTGTTCAATCTTCACTTTGCATGCTCAATCCTTGATGAGAAGGCTAAGTTTGCATAATAGGCTAGTGGATGTTGGAACCACAATGTTTCCAAACCGAATGCCATGCACACAATTTGTGTCGAGAGTCTAGACATAGAACACATAGGAAAACAAGATGTTCCTGCCTAATAAATGGATTCCAAAGTAAACAACAAATAGTTCCAAATCATTTTTTGTGTGCCAAAAGTAAAGCTCGAAGAGGGCAGTGATGGAAAACTAATAGAAAAATGCCTCTAAAAGAATTCTTCTGTTGTTGATTTGCCTCATATGAGCACTTTGTTTGATTTTGTTGTTCAATGCCTTTCCTTGCTAAACCACTGACATCATGAGGTAGGTCATTTGGTCTGGTACCATTTTGAAAATAAGGGACAAAGGATTCATCACATATTGCACATCATCACATATACCACATCATATCTATATTGGAGAAAACACCCATGGTAAAAACTGATTGCATGATTCCATTTGTAATGGGTTACAAAACCCCTTTATATAGTAATTAGCTTTAGGCTAATTGCTGCATTAGTTACAAACCAATGGGATACCTTCTAACCAAAAAATTAATGAGGGACCCCTAAGGACACTTTCTAACCATCTTAATAACGACAAACCATTGGGCCCTTGCATAGATGACACCAATGGCCACTAAGTCGATTAATGATTAATCACCATTACTTCAACACAAGGAATTGTACCTCCCCTTTTTAGATGCACATTTGGACTTCTTTGCATTCATTCGATTGTCTTCTAAGGTATGTAGCACCTTGTTGACATGTTGGAGATGGTTGTCCCAACTCTTGTTGAAGATTAGGATGTTATCAAATAAGACCATGATGAACATATGAAGGAAGGGCTTGACAATGTTATTCATAAGGCCTTGAAACATGAAAGGGGTATTGGTCCATTTGCAAGGCATGATCATGAAATTATATTGGCCGTCACTATCTTTATCTTCTCTTATATAGATAAAGTGTTATCTAGATCTAAGTCATAGCTGCAGAAAGAAGAACGCTCCCATGAGTTCTACCCACACCTCATCAATCACTAGAATCCGAAACTTATCTTTGCAGTGAGTTGTTAAGTTCTTGGTAATACACACACAATTGCAACGATCTATCCATCTTCCAAACTAATGTGAGTAGAGACGAGAAACGACTTTGCCTTGTTCAAATGATTCTTGCCTCTAACAATTCCTGGACAAGGTATCCAATCTCACTTTTATGTTGATAGGATTGCCTTTAGGGTTAAATTTTTGGAGCAATGGCCCAAGATTAACTCAATAACATGGTCATGATCTTGTGCTAGGGGAAGTCCCCCATGAATTTCTTCAAACATCTTGATCTAGTCTAGAACAAATTGGACTTCTACATGGATAGGGCCTTGTTCCCCTACCCATTCTTATGGAATAACCTGGGGAGAGTCCTCGTCCCCTTCTGTAGTAGTTATTTTAGGAGGGAAAATGAATCCATGGCATTGATATTCTCTTCTATCTGTTTTTAATCAAATGAAAAGTTTTCCAAAGATATTGCAATGGTGTCCAATGTTTTTGAGCCATTGCATCTCTAAGATCACATAACTCCATTGACGGGAAATAGTGTAAATGGGGTATGATAGGTTGCAATACCCATGTTGGCATTCTCAATCAATTCTTGTGACATTCTCTACCATAAGAGTGTATCTTGTCCATTGGACCACCGCTGGGAGCTTTCCTCTTCTTTTGTGGGCTCCAATTGTGTTAGAAAAACAAGATCGTAGAACAATAGCATAAAACAAGATGCAGAAATAAAACACAAACACAATACAAGAGAGACACCAATATATGTGGTTCACCCAATATGGGTTACGCCCACACAAAAATTGCCAGTCCTTTCTATTATACCGTCTAGCAAAATGAAGGGATACAACCTGCAACACATCTGCTGCAACTTCTTCTTCACTCTCTCAGTCTCGTCTCTCACAATACGACTACTCAGCTGCAATACAATTCCTCATATGTAAAGAGGGTTTCTTTCTAGCGCTAAAATCCCTAATATAACTTATACTGTTAGATCTGAGATCTAATGAATGGTTTAGATTGACTATGAAATTACCACATTTTCTTTCGGGGGCTCCTCCCATGAACCCTCGCTGGCCCCTAGAACCCCCAGCCGGAGGGGATGGTCCCCTCCAGACCCCCTCGGGGTGACAAAGCCCCCCGCCCCCCAAACCCCCCCGCTGGGAGGTCTGTATAGTCCACCTGCAACACATATAAAACTGGGTTACAAACACGGATGAACAACAAGATCTCTGAATCAAGAAGATAATCAGGCTCCACAACCAACAAATTGAGCCCCATGCTCACTTATACTAGATGGTTTCCTCAAGAATGGAAAAGGATCATCATTCTATGAGTCCTACATGCTGCTGCCAGCCTCTCCAAGCCAATAGAATAATCTCTTGTCTTGGCTCTTGAATTTGTCATTGCAGAAATAACGTGTCCAAACAACATTCCTCCCCCACCAAGCATTACCCTGGGCCCTTGTTTTCTTGTTCCATATTACCAAAGTGGTTATTTGCTTTGTTGTCGTGGCAGGGTTATTTACTGTAATGCCCACTCCACTGTAGTAGATGGAGCAATGACAGCAATGGATTGACTTGGAGGAGGGGGAGCAACACTGAAATTCTCTTCTTTCCTTTGATTTTTAGCAGCATACCTTGATGATTGAGCAATGTTTTCTTCGGTATGAATGAAGAAGAATGCTGCTGTTGGACAAATGGCAATGTTAGGATCCCTTCAAACCTGAAGATGAGACTCAACAAATGAGGGAGAAAACAGAGTTTTAGAGGTTCTTTTACCTCCTGCAAACTCAATCTTTGTGCTGAGGGTGTCAGACATGTCGGTACATGCTAGAATTGTGTGTCTAACACGCTTTGGATGTGTGTCCTCTGTACAGATGCATGTCAACAGTCAGACACAGACACACAGGCCTAGCGTGCCACACATGTTAATGTGTCTGACACACGACACATGGCATGTAGGCCGCCTCCATTGCGCAATGCATCTCAGATGGCTGGTAAATCTTTCCACTACATGGAATATAAATATAACAACAACAATCGAGTACATTTAAGTTTTTTCAAAATACCGAGTGGAGAGGTGTATCATTCTTTTATCTCCGGTAGATCCTAGAAAGTATGTCTTGTTAGTGGGTCCTTTTCCTTTTGATTGTTGTCTTTGTGATGCCTTCTAAAACTGCAAGCTTATTAAAAATCAAAGTGGCATATCCCTTGTTGAGGACTTTGTTCCACATTAAAATGACATATAAGTAGGGGGCAACTGGTGTTCAAAGATTATGCCCCAATAGCTGTCAAATATAATGTTAAGGTTCCACCTACTATACATGTGAACTTGTGTGCAAGCATTGTTATGTTTTTATGACGAGAATTTTGGTAATATATAGTAGGAATTATTTAGATCAAATAGTGATGGTTTAGGAAAATATTTTAGAGAAAAAGTAGGAAGCACATCTATTACTTTACTTCTTTATTTGGATTTCTATTTGTTTTTTATGTATTATCTGGCTGTGTTTGGTTGACTTGGTTATGTATTGGCAACAAATCTGCATACAGATATATCTCAGCCTGCCTATATGAAGCTAAGGGAATGCTAAGGATCTATTAGCATTTCGATCTTAATTTGTATCTAATTATTTTGTGAGGGTTATTGTTGTAGCAGGGTGATCTTTTGAGACTAATAGCCGTAAATTTCTTTTTTCTTAAATAGACATCCTAGATAAAATTATTAAAACCATATATTTAATCTCAATATGTTTGCCTGATCTTTACATATAAAATGTTAAATATGAAGATGTTTGTGCCAAAAGTTATATGGTAATGTGGATATTTTTAGAACCTTCACCATTCAGTTACAAATTCTTCCTTCTAGAATGATTTGCCAACCATTTATACTCAAATTGCCTTGATTTACATTTCATAATCTTTCAGTTCCCCACCCAAGGACATTACTAAAAATTGAGTTTCAATTTCAATTTCTCTTCTTGAGTTCTTCCATTTGGAGGAAAATTTGGTTACACCAATAATCAGAAACAGACTAACCATCTCTGACATGTTTTTGATAAAAATTCCTATCTTAGATGACTGTTGTTCTTTATGTTCTCAATCAAACAAATCAAACTGAATTTCTTCAACCACAGAATTTTAACTTCTGAACATACCAACAATCACACAAGCATAAATTAAACACACAAAGATGTTTTTCTCTTTCAAAAATCAGTTTATCATTTCATTAATGAAAGCTTACAAGGCAACCTCTGTAGACTGCAAAAGCTAGCAGCCGTAATGTTGTAAAACCACCCCAACCTGAGGTGTACAGCCTGTTGAGAAAGCACTGCCTGCTTTGGTGAAAACAGCAGCTGGTATGGCCTGTAAGGCCTGCTGTACGATTTACAGCTGCTGCTGTATGGACCTGCTCTTCTTCCTGACAGATGCACCCTGCTCTCTCCTCTGGTTGCTCTTCTTCTGTCTGACAAAAACTGTTGTCTAAGTCTTTCTATCTTGTCTGTATTTATGCTTTGTTCGAAAACCTAATCTATCAAAACCCTATTCTCATCTTGAGATTGACAATTGAAATTAAACCTTAGTCTAAGTCATTAATGTATTAAATACACTTTATTAGACTCAATTGCAAAACATAAGATATTTCACTTATTCCTAAAGTGAATTACAAAATAGAATTAATTACCCACTTTTCTTAAGTGGTTACTCTTGAAGTGTCTCGAACCATTTGCTGCACATAGACACTGAACTTGTGCAAGAGTCCTGTCCAAGCTACATTTCTCAACAGTCTTTACCTTGTATTTGGAGTTAACAGTGACAAGATTAGATTTCTTTACCAGAGTCAATTTTACTTTCCTCAGGCTTGCAAATTGATTATTACAAGTTTCTGCTGCATTGATATTCAAGCCGTTTGATGGCGCTTGCAAATAATTTATTACAATTTTGCTGTCTAATTGTTATTTCAGGAGCAGTTTGATGATGTGCAGCTGAAGCCTGCTTTACCTTCTACTGCACCAAAGGAGCAGATCAAGTTGGTATGTACTCTCTTGTAGTATAGTTTGAAGTTTAATATTGTTACTGATTAATGCTAGGTTAAACATAAAGATATACATCAAAGGTTTTAAGTTTTTAAGTTTTAAACTGTTCAGTGCCTGTTCTATGTGTCTTTCATTTGTTAGATGTCTGGATCAGTGAGGTTGGATTGCTGTTTTTCTTTTCATGTTGAGTTGTGTGCATGCATTTGACTTTTTTCAATCTTTGCACTTTTTATAAGGGAGGAAAACAACGTGTCCATTAAATATTACTTGTATATGAGAACTGTCAGGAGACAATTTCTACATTTTACTGAGACATTTGCAATAGAATGAAGCCTTTTGTCAACAAAATACAGCTAACTAAAATTTCAAAAATGGCTGTTCCATTAGAAGATGCATCACTTTGAAGCCAATTACTGAACTGGATATATGGGATCCAGATTTATTGTGTAGGAGCTTCATAAAACCATTCTTGTAGTTTTGGTAATTGTTTAGAAGTATCCTTTATTTCATAACTGTTAACTGCGTTCCTTAAACAACCTAGTCCCAGACTCTTCAAAGTTTAACTACAGTATCCAATTATACAAAAGTGGTTGAACAGGATCACTATTCCTTAGAAATTTGGAAACATCTATGTGCCCTAATACCTCCCAAACTAGCACGTGTGATTAAATCCCAAAAGAACGATGCTAGCCCAAAGGCAACATAGAAGTGTTGCCATTGTCACCTCAATAACTCCCTCTCTATGCTTTAGGTTGGGTCTTCTCCAACACAAGGGTATCCTCCCTAGGATAGGATAACTAAGGCTATGAAAATAAGGCTCAAGGTATTGTGAAGAGATAGCTTAGCAAAACTTTTTGTCATTTTGTGGTGTAAAAAGGTGATGGGAGGACCAAGAGACTAGTGCCAATCCAACAAGGGAAAATGGAGTCAATGGGTTAGTCCAAGAGGGAGAGTTAGTGAAAGGTTAAGATAACAAGGGCTGCATACACATGACACAAGAAACCCTAAATGCTGAAAAATGAATGTAGGTAATGACTAGGAGGGTCCAAAACAGTACCACACCAAAACATTGTTAATTAGGGTGACTCAGGCAGTGAAATATTAGAGAGCAACAACTCTTGAAAGATGATAGGAGCAAATTAATAGTAAATACATTCATGCATAGGTCATCATAGAGAAAATACTTCTCACATATAACCTTTCCAATAATTATACCCTTATCATATGGCCCTAATCAAACAAGTTCTAGCAATATTCTATACAATTATCAGCGTTTAGAAGTAGGAACATAAGCCACACATTGCTAGGAAGAGAAACCCTTACACTTAGATAACTAAGAAAATGTCCATTAAACTCCAAAGAGAGGGAATTCCCAAAATCCAACCATGACAAATTAAGGAGAGAGAAAAGCCTTGTATATATTTAAGATCCTCTTCCTTCTACGATAAAATAACGCTAAATTCCTAGATCTAGCCTAGGATGTAGTAAACAATACAAAATGCTCCAACTACTGTGACAACATTCATGATTCATGAAATATGGTGCTTAAACCCACATGTACAAGCCTTCAATAAAGAATGATAGTGGCATCTCCATCAAAAGAGGGAAATAATGACAAGTAAACCCCAAATGTAGCCTCCAATGATAGCGCCCTAAGACAAATGGTCCAATAGCAAAGAATGACCCTAGATCTAGGGTTTGACCCCCTAGATCTCCTCCAATAGCAAACGATCTCCACAAAATGAGCAACAAACCCCTCTTCTTCTCATGTATTGTGTTTATGCCATAGTTACATATATCGTGTCGGTGAATATATCGCTGGGGGTCCGGAATGAAACTTATCAGCAGCAATGGCGAAAATATCGGAAAATATCAGCAAATGTCGTGAAGCATAAAAAAATACAAAAATAAACATTTTTTTTCAATTTTTTTAACATCTAAAGCAACAACAACATCAAATAAACACATTTCCACATAAATATTAAAATGCAACTCATATATAGGATGCATAATATGTCAAATGGTGGATCATGATCAAATATCGACTATAAACTAAAAATGCTGAAATGTGTTCTTGATGGAACGATAGAAAATCACATCAAATGATCAAATAAATGTCTCTCAAGAGATGAATCATCATGACTCATGAGGCATGCAGATAGTGTATAGAGTCTAGACATAGGACACCAACATAGTATGATAGTACAATGATAATTAATAGGAATCGAGTCATCGACTCCCTGAGGATGACCCTCTAATCAATCCACCCCTTTTACGGGTAAAGGGCACCACTCTTCCTCTAGAAGCAGTAGGTGGTCGTGGAGGTGGTCTAGATGAGCCTGGGGTGGAACTAGAACCTCCAACTGCTCGAGTAGATAATGTGGATGAGTGGGAGGTGAATGTGAGTTGTCTCCTCCCAGTCGCAACTGTACGACTCTTTGGACAGGTGGTGGCATTGGAATTGGTCGGCACTACACCTGAATATCAACCTCCTCCTCAATGTCCTCATAGTCATCCTATGGAAGTGGAACATCAACATCCTTTTCTGCCCCCTCCTCCGATAGATCTGCATCACCATCCTCCTCTTCCTCCAACCATTCAGGTGTTGAATTTTCAGCATTAGCATAAACTTTAAAAATTTGCAGATAAACATAAATAGATCAGCAGTACAGTAAAAACACATTCATCATATCAGCACACATGGACACAATATTTTTTTCACTGGGGAAACCTTCAAAGGACAAAAACCCCAAAAGCATTAACAACTCACCTCGTAAATGAGATGGCTTAAGAAATTCTTCAAAAAGTTCCTCAAATCCAGATCTGGATTTTGACCACAGTTTACAGATGCAAAAGATTTCTTAGCAAAACAAACTAAGGTTTTCAAACCCTAGTAAACCACATTTCTAGATCTGCCCAGAAATGATTGAGGCTTTCCAAAACAGTCTGTCTGCCCAAGATGAAGTTAGGGCCTGCCCAGAAATGCTAGAGGCTGTCAAAAACAGTCTGCACAAATTTATCAGTCTGCCCAAGATAAAATTAGGGCATGCCCAGAATTGCTAGAGGCTGTCAAAAATAGTCTGCACAAATTTATCAGTCTGCCCAAGATAAAATTAGGGCTTGCCCAAAATTGCTAAAGACTGTAAAAAACATTCTGTTCCAAAAAAAAAATCTCAGATCTGCCCACAAACAAAATTAGGGCCTGCCCAAATTACAAAAAACAGGCTGCCCGAATTTTCCAGTCACTGCCTGTGACTGTTCCTCTTCCCCAGGTCGGCTTGGAAAAGAAACAGAGGTTGCCCGGAAATAGAAGATGTTGCCCACAAAAAAAATCTCAGCTGCTCGAAAAATGAAGAAGGTTGCCCAAAAAAATGGAATGCTGAAGATGGCTATGCAAAAATGCTGAAGATGGGCTTTGTTGATAAAACCCTAGTTGAGGGTTTGAACATAAGATAGTCTTCTTCACCTGTGAGAGCAAAAGTGTGTCTGACAAATGAGAAGGCTTGATCTTCTTTTATAGCCTTTGTTCACCTGTAAGTGAACAAGATTAGGAAAAATAAAAATAATAATATTTTTATTCTTTTCCTAATTTCACTTTCACATTTACCAAAAACGGTACTTTTATTTTTCCTTTGACTTTTATAAGAAGTCCTTATTTTAGTTTGTTTTTTGACTTTGGTCATTTTCCTGTGGTCACAAAGTCTTTATTTATTTTGACTTTTGACTTTGGTCATTTTCCAAGTGCCCCTGTGGTCCTTTTTGATTTCAAAAGTACATCATCATAAACCAAGAGAATTATTAATGCTTTTATCTCACACACTGTATGACACCTAGATCTGTTACTAGGGTAACTTGACTAAGGGTAGCTAATCCTTGGAGAAGCACACCAAGCCCATAGATCAAGGGTCAAAGTGCCACACACATGCCCAGACCCAGTCTAGGGCTTATAGTGTCTTCATTCTCCAAGAGAATGGATACTCAAAGCTAAGCTGAGTCTACCGGTCCTAGACTAGTCTACGTCGTGGTCTCGGACCAGATGTCTACTCAACACAAGGTTGAGTCTACCCAGGGCAGATCTGGGTTTATATCATGGTCCCAGACCAGATATCTACCATTCAATAAAATGGTCACTCAACACTGGGTTGAGTCTACCCAGGGCAGATTTGGGTTTATATCATGGTCCCAGACCAGATATCTACCATTCAATAAAATGGTCACTCAACACTGGGTTGAGTCTTCACCGTGGTCATGGACCAGGTGGTCCCATTCTCCGAAGAGAAGGGCTCTCGATGCTGCTCAGAAAATCAACATCAGGTGCCTCGTCTATCACATGATCCTCTGTCTCCACCCTCCATTTGCTGGTAGTGTCAATGTCATCCAATGAAATGGCATCTAAATTGGGTACTTTCTCAATTTGTTTCACCTGCAACCTTAGATTGTAGTAGACATAATCCATATCATTAAGGCGTTGAGAAAGTAACCTGCATTAGTATGAGATCCATAGTTAGGGGGTGATAAATGATGATAAAATTCAAATTCAAATTGTAATAAATTATATTTGAAATTAATAAAATTATAAAGAATCAAAGATTATAAATTTAAATTTTCATTGTTTAAATTTTAACATTTTTAAATTCTAACCTTCTGTGCTTTGTGGAGTGTATCTTCTCAAAGACACTCCAATTGCACTCACACCTTGATGAGCTACAAGTTTGACTTAGCACTCTAATGGCAAGTTTTTGCAACTCTGGGACTCTGCGACCATAGTTAGTCCACCACACATCTAAACAAAACAAGGAAGGAAAGACAAATTACAAATTACAATGTATTAAATTTCTACCAAGCAAAAAAAATAGAAATGAATGAGTAAATAATTAAGAATCGAAGAGATCAAAATTTGAAAGTTTTAAACAAATTGTACCTGGCATCCTTGTGGTTCTATCCTGGTCAACCATGTCATAGCCAAAAGTGCCACCTGACATCCTATAGATCCCCATCTGTCTAGAAATCTCTGTGCGTTCAGAGGGAGTTAACACCATCCTCTAAACACACTGGAGAAAGCCATCCATGACCTCAGCATCAAACTGAAATCCACATGCATAAGAGAAAACAGGGTTGAGGTAGAGCCCTGCTGCATGAATGAAACGATGGAGAGTATTATTCCTTCGTTCATCAATCACACTCCATAATTCAGCTCGTCTTGTGAGTCCCACCTCCCCCTTGCCCTCATAGTAACGATGGATAGCTTCCTTGGCCCTATCCATGGCCTCATACAGGTAGCCGATTGTGTGATTTTCACTATCAACCAAACGAAGAACCTTTACCAAAGGTTCATTGATGGCACATACTGTCTCCAATCCTGCCCAAAAAGTCAAATCAAATTGCACCATTCGAGCAATGGCTTGCCCATCTTGTTTGGTGCTATAGACACAAGAAGCCCACTCATCAGAAAGAAACATCCGCTGCAACTCCATCATAACCTTATGCATAGACTAAAGAGAAATGAAGGAAGTGGCGAATTGTGTGATTGCAGGCCACATCAACTCCTTGTTCCCCGTGAAGCGTCTCCTGAGTGAAAGAACATATGTATGATTGTATATATATTTGTCACACTCCGAGCTGAATCAATGGCTTCCTTGATCCAAAGAAGTTTGCTCATGTCATTTAGCATCAAATCAATGCAATTGGCAGCAAAAGGAGTCCAATACAAGCTTGCATACCTCTCCATAAGCATCCTCCCAGCAACAACATAATTGGCAGCGTTGTCCATAATGACTTGGACAACATATTGTGGACCTATCTCTTGGATAAACTTATCCAACAAATCACATAATAAGTGTGCATCTTTAACATAGGGAGATGCATCGACAGATTTGATAAAAATTGTCCCCTTGGGACAATTAACCAAGAAATTGATAATGGATCTTCCCTTCCCATCAGTCCATCCATCTGACATAACACTGCAATCGGTGGCCTCCCATGACTGTCTGAGCTCATCTAATCTCCGGGTGCAATCAACCTTCTCCTCATCAAGGAGTCTCCCTCTCAAATCATTATAGGAAGGCCCCCTATAATCTAGACCAACAATACCAACAACTTGAAACATGGCATGATAGTAGGGGTTGTTTTTGGCGATGTTGAAAGGCACGTCACCCCATAGAAAACATTTTGTCACAATTCTATCTGCCTCTTCCTTCTCCCTTTTTTTGATCATGGTTCGAACAAAAGGTTGCCTCGATGCCAAGAAAGGTGAGGTTGAAGAAGGCATAGTTGGATGTGGGGGTCGTGTAGATGAGGAGAAGGAATGCATGTCACTTGTGGCTCCCATGGTTCATGATTGTGTTCTAGATGCAAGTTCATTTCTGAATTCCTCCTTCTCGTCCCTCTTCCTAGCCATGTCAAGAAGGGATTGGTTTGCAATACGCATCACTTCTGGGGTAACAGCAGGACAAACATCCACTTCATGTCCAACAACTTTGGCAAGGTGGTATTTCAAGCGGCTAATTCCACCACAAATATCCTTCTCACATAGTTTGCACTTCAACCTTTGTTGATTATTAGGGTCAATTGGCTGCCCATACTCCCACATTGGATCCAATGGCTTTGGCATTGTGTCACTATTTAGTTGAAAGTTGAAGTGGATAATGGAGACGAAACCTATGCCACAACAAAAAACAAAAATGAATAAATTTTAAAATGTTTAATGGATGTTTGGATCTTTAAAATTTTGAAAACAATGAAATTATGAAAACATTCAAAGGAATGGAGGGTGGCCTACCTAAAAGGCCAAGACCCTATGATTGTAATGGCAAATCTACACCCTACACTAAATCTAAACCTAAACCCTACACTAAATCTATATTAACCAACAAATATCAAGCAAAAAGAAAAAAATTGAAATAATACATACCTGAATAGATTTAGTAGATGGAACCCCACTTCACAACAATCTTCAATGGCAATGGAAAGATTGTTTTCCCCCTTGTTCTCTTGTAGAAAATCACCCAAAATCGGTGTGAACCGCTTCCTCAACGATGCCAAGTGCAGATGAACCCAAAAAATGCGTCCGCGGCCTCTTTATGTGAAAAATTGGGGTATTTTTTTTATCAGTCCAACACATACGATTGACTCGTGTTATTTACCCAAAATATCGTGAGTTATTGAATGTGTAGCGATTTTTTTAAATGTTGGCAAATGTCGCGATTTTTTTGTGGCGATGTATCGCCGACCCTTTCGACTCGCGATATATCGTGATACGGCCGATATATCGGCGATATATGTAACTATGGTTTATGCATCTGAAAAATGTAATGTCCATTCTTATTTGTGAATAGAATTGCGATTTTTACCATTGAAAAAACGTTTTAAAATTTAATGGTGCCTCAAAAGATGATAGGTCTTTCTGGACTGGGACGCAACATTAAAGATTCAAAGAGCAATTGTGATCTTGTTATTTGCATTAGGTTTGGGGTCTTTTACCAACAATTCAGCTGAGTTTCTGGATCTGATTCAAGGCCTAATTATTGCTTTGAGGTTTAGAGAGTTAATCATATTGTGAGACTCTAATTTTGTTATTTTTATGGTAAATGAGAAAATGAAATCTACTATATGGTATATTTCTGACTTCCTAAACGAGATTCTATGAACCTGCACGCTTTGATGAAGTTCATACTTTTCATATAAAAAGGTTTTATGGCATATGTTATATAATAGTTTGCCGATTCCCAATTTAGTAAGAGTATCAACCTTAGGTATTTTTCAGGGTTAATTTAATTTGGAACCATAGGAACGACATCGGCCTCAATTAAATGAAGATTACACAATCTGGATGTTAGGTTTACAGTTTATAGTTGATTTGTTTTTGGAGTATCACACTGGTTATCTTATGCAGTAGTGGTCATTATGGTTTTAGTTCACACCAGCTTTCATGATTGCAAGGATTGAGGGTGCATGAAATACACAAATGGTGGGAACTGGGAAGGGACTCTGTAGTCCATTGAAGTTTATTAGAGTTATCACCCTCGGCCATTCTACACTCCTTGTTCTATTAATTCTATTTCCTTTGTGAGTTTGATTTCTGGGGTTTGTTATGGCTGTGAGACTCGTGACAAAGAAGATGAAACAGGCTCAACAATTATAACTTATAATGCAGAGGATCCTGATTTCGAGATCGGTTTAACTGAGAGAGATGCTAATAGGAAACATGTGAAGTTGGGATTGAGTAACTCTAAGGATGTTTGCGAGGACATCAGACACAATTGTACTCAAAAATATATTTTTGTTGTTAGAAAGGAGCTCCATAAATAGATATGAAGTTGTCTGATTAGCATTGACAAGGGCATTCAGGATTTAATACCATTCAGTGCTTGACCTCCTGCAAAGCATAGACATATTGGGCATGTTACCCCCCATTTTTTCATGAGTGGTCACATGTGATTTTAATCACATTTTCAGCAGGGGGTTACAGGTTCATAGATCACAAGGATGGCCTACGGTCCTTGATGCTAGAATTTTGTTTCATGTTGTGATGATGTGCTAACATATGGATGGTTGATGGATCTTCATGATGTGTCTTCTCATGATGTTTTGTGCTCTCATATGGATAATGTAGCACTTGTTTATGACACATGGTTCACTCTCTTGTGGAGAGCCATAGTGCCTTGGGTCTTATTTGGCATCTAGATCATGTGTACATCACTTATTGATGGAGTGCTCTTGCATGTGTGGCTTGATATAGCTCCTCGATGGCTTGGACTAGCATTTTCAGTAGAGTGCTCTAGCTTATTTGCATGATTTGATGACATTTGAAGGGTTTCTATGGGAGCACCCTAGCTCATATGACATGGTTCACACTTGAGGGTCTCCTTTTGCTGACTTTCCATGGGGTGCCCCCCATTCTAGCTCATGTATGATGATATAGCATAGGTTTCCTATGGAGCGCTTTAGCTTGTTGGAGGTGGTTTGCACTTGAGGATGTTTTATGGTTGGTTTTCCTTAGAGCGCGCTCCAATCAGAATAGATCACTCCATCACGCAGCACTCCCACTTATAGTATGCAATGCAACTCTAGCCTTCCTTCACTCTTAGTCAATACACATGACTAATAAAGGCTAAGCATCTTGAGCCTCATACACATGATTAATCAGGGCTACACCAGGGCCATCTTTCTCTAGCCATTGGTCAATACTCATGACCCCTCTGGGAGAATGTCTGCAAGGTTTGCCTGATGCTGGAACCATGGAGAAACATCAACATTTTTCATCCTCCGAGGAAGGAGGATCGTATGGTTGCTAACTTTTAGATTTGAAAAACTGCCCCTTTTTCTTTTTAGGTAGGCTTCTTGGTTGTCGACAAGTTTCTTGAAGGTGACTTGTTTGATGATAGTGCCGTTGCCAAAAGGGTGCATTTTCATAATCCAAACTTTAATTGAATTTGTAGTTTCCATGTTTCAACACCATTTTGTCCAGAAGACTTTTATTGATTTCAATCTTTACACAAATATGAGCATATGTAAACAAAACTTGTGCCAGAAGGGAAGAGGTATATTTGGGAGCGACACCCAGACCGACATTTTGGATACCACCATAGTAGTGGGATCAAACTCCAGAAATCATGGAGCAATTAAGAGCCCTTTTCTTCCCTGGAACCAAGGTACATGTTGAAATCATCCTGGGAATATAATTGCGCTGAGAGGCGCTCTATAGCCCAGTATGGGGGAGATCTTGTAATGTTACATAACGTTATGTAACGTTACTCTTGTAAATGTCGGCTATAAATAATAGTAAAAAATTTATTATGTTGTAACGTTAACTAACAAAATAATAAAAAATAAAAATTTTAATTATCCGCCAAAATAATTGTCGGCAAAAAAAACCTAATATGAGGGAGATCTTGTAACCTTTGTTACTAACAAAATAATAAAAAATAAAAGTTTTAATTATCGGCCAAAATAAATGTCGGCCACAAAAACAACCTTAATATGGGGGAGATGTTGTAATGTTCCTACCTAACAAAACAATAAAAAAGTTAAAAATTTAATTATCCGCAAAAAATATGTGGGTTAGAAAAAAAACACAATATGGGGGAGATGTTGTAATGTTCCTACCTATCAAAATAATAAAAAATAAAAAAATTGAATTATCCGCAAAGAAAAAATGTTGGACTTGCACATGGTTTTAAAACCATGTGCAAGGCCTTCTAAATAACCCATGGTTTAGAAGGGCTTTGCACATGGTTTTAAAACCATGTGCAAGGCCTCCTAAACAACCCATGGTTTTATTGTACATGGTTTAGGAGGGCCTTGAAAATGGTTTCAAGACCATGTGCAAGGCCTCCTAAACAACCCATGGTTTTAGGAGGGCCTTGTGTATGGTTTTAAAACTATGTATGGGGAGATGTTGTAATGTTCGTTCCTAACAAAATAAAAAATAATAATAAATATTATATGTCGGCCATAAATAATATTAAATATTAATAATAAAGATATTATATGTGGACCTTAAATAAAAATATGTGTATTTTGGTTTGAATTAAAGCAATGGCTATATATAGGACACACCAAATTTGATAGCCCATTGAGTGCAATACCTAAGAAGAGGTTTGCACCTCGAGAGATTTTATCCCTCTCGGCGCTTGATAGAGCCGAGGACTTGGATCTATGCTGGTTGTACTACAAAGAAACCATTAGAGCACAAAAGGATATCACTATTTTTGGTCTTGTTCAAATACATCCACTGGTGTAGATCTTCTGATTGTGGTCAGAAACCATTGAATCTCCATATGACTGCTTCAGATTTAGATGTTAAAAAAGCTTATTTACCTCTAAATTCTTGACCTTGTCCAATTTCTCAACAATATATGGATTTGTACAATTTGCCCCGAAGTTTCTGGTTGAGGAGAACGATGTGATCTGAATCTTTTGCCAACAAAGGAATGGATTTCCCCTCTATATTCCTGCCCACATCACTTAGCCACATTAGTGGAAATAGTCTGGCCCGGAGGAGCTTTTGGATCTGCTTGAAATGTTGATTTACACTAAGCAGAGATCAACTGCTCTCAGAAAGAATAGATCAGCACTCGTATGGTCGATCTGAATACATGATTATATGATCTGCCCACAAATTTACCACTTCTGGAAATAGTAAAATTCCAGTTCTGAAAATTCTGGTTGGGCTTTGTGTGTGAATACATTTCCATTCTTTGCTTTTCTTCCTTTGCACAGAGTTGATCAGGAAAAATGGAAGCTCCAATAAATTAAATTTTAAATTTTGTAGTAATTTTTTTCTCCAATAAATATTAAGGAAGGCTCTTAATGACCAGTGAAGGTATATGGTACCTAAACTCCTCATAGGCTGCCTTTCAAGTTGCAACAGAAATATTTTTTTGGATCCTTTGGTTGTTATGCATTTTTTAAATACTGTTGGCATAGACCTGCATTTCATCTTTCAAATGCTTTTGACGATCTGTAATATATCCTTCTGATGCTAAAGGTTACATGTGCAGGATGAGAATAAGAGCGGGAAAGGACTTGCTGAAATATACGAGGTTTGTCCTTATACTATTTGCATACAATGTCTTTATTCTACTATTTGAGGGCTATTATATTCTATTATCTTTATTGTATTTAGTTTTTCTATGTACTAGATGCAGACTTGGGGAATTTTAATTTGAAGAGTGGCCATCCTAATTTTCCTTTCCTGGTTTCTTGTTGTTTCCACAGGGTGAATATATGCAGCGTACTGGCCTAGCTTCTGCCCCTGAGTCTTCTTCAGATGCATTGAAAAAAGAGGTATGATTTTGAACCTCGTAAATAGTAAATACAGCTGTTCTTTAAGATTAAACATGAGTTTTTTTTGAAGGTAAGCTGCTTGTTAGGTTAAGATGGAAGATATTGTGCAGGAGCTAATAATGCTTTCAGGATGAAAACTCTGTTGATTTTTCTCTCTATCCATTTACCAGGACATATTCTTATGGGTATTGTTTTTAGAATGATATAATCAGGCCTTCCAGTTTATTTGTAATTGATTCTTATTCCAGCATAGGAGTGCTACTTTCTGGTCGCTGAATTTGAAAATATATAGTGCTGAATATCATCTAGTGTCGTTCTAGATATGTGAGAGCTTGATATTTTGGTTGTAAACAGCTTGGGACTAAAGCTAATTTTTTAATATTGAATTTTTCTTTTTTATTTATTGACAATTGATACTCTGAGATCATATCCTACTCTTTTGATGAGTAAATAAGCTGATAACATGCTTGTAAAAAACTAGGTAATCTTCCTAATTTTTATGTTTTTTAGAAGTTTCAGAAATGTGTTTATTGCAAGAAATGTTGGTAGAACTCCCATTTGAATTTAAAAAATATTAAAGATTCTGTTACGAGTCTACGGATAGCATCTATGATATCGAGTGATTGATTTATGCAATAGTATCTATTGATGGTACTGATTTTTTTAAGATGGAGATTAAATGCAAACAGGAAGTAGAGTCATGAGCAGAGTTACAATTTTTAACATATTCTGTTTGGAGCATATAAGATTGTGTACCTTAAAATGAGTGAAATGATTTTGGATGACATCCAATGATGGAACTATTTTGCTGAAAGACTATGGTTGAGTACTTCAAGCCTTTTCTGTTACTGTTTTTGAAGATCTAAATTTGTTGCACATAATTAAATTGTGGCCCATTTTTTGATCCTTTAAGAGAATCTCAACCAAGTTGGTTTTCAAGGATATTCCAGATTGATTAATGTTTTTGGGTGCAGCCAGCTTCATTTCTTATATGTGCAACTAATATAGAGAGGTGAAATGATTGTCTGATTAAGCTTATGAAACTGAAGCAAGCTGACCCTCTATGATTTTCCACATTTTTATAGGTAACATTGGATAGCAATGAAGATGACAATACTCTAACTGGCTATCAGATCATTAACTAGGGACACTTGTGAGCATTAATATTCTACTATCTAGAAAGATAGACAGTAGAGCAGTAGAAACATTCCAATGTGTGAAATTTTAATAACCCTCTTAAACAGATCTGATTACAGCTTCAGTTTAATTATTTACATTCAGATATTTACTCAGCAAACACATTGCACATCTGAAAAATTAAACACTGTAACACAGTGTCTAACAGAGAAAACCACAACACAAGATGTATCCTGGAAACCCCAGTCCTTTGGGGAAACCAGCAAACGTTTGTCTTCTTATTGCAGGATTTAATTACAATAGAACTACAGTAGTCCTTCGGATAAGCCTACAAATCTGGACCAAACTCCCAGGAAGATACTCCAAATCCTCTTTGCAAATTAGATATACAAACCCTAGATCCACCTTGGATCCAACAGAGAAGTAGCTCTTCTCTGGAAAGGCTGTGATCTCAAACTGAGATCTAGACTACTCACTACAAGAGGAAATCTGTCTCTTGCAACTGTGATCACTCACTCTCAATGTATCTCACACACACTGACAATGACTTGTCTTTTACAGCTCTCCATAGAATTTTTTATAACATTCACTTTATGTCAATACCATGTGACACCCAGTACCACTGGAAACATAATACTTTGGGCCCTTCAATACCATGGGCTAATTAATGGTTTAAATAAAGTATTCTAAAATACACTTTTACAAAACTGTCTGAAGAGTTATCTCAGCTCCTTCTACATTGCTAGGCACCCTCAACGTAGAAGTACTTGCCGAGCTACAAAAAATAACACTCCCTCATAGCGAGGAAGGTACTTTCGGAGAAGCATCCACTAGGATCAAACCAGTGTTGCAAACATCGGCGCGGCGAAAAAATCGGCAGGGTCCAGGAAACATCGTTTCGGGATATCTCGGCAAAACATCGGCAAACATTGGGAAAAAATCGGCAAAAAATTGGAAAAAATCGGCAGGGTCCAGGAAACATCGTTTCGGGATATCTCGGCAAAACATCGGCAAACATTGGGAAAAAATCGGCAAAAAATTGGAAAAAATCGGCAGGGGGTGGGGGTAAGAAAAAACCACACCAAGATTCAGAGGTTCAAACTGGTTATATGCAAGCATTAGAAAAAATGTACCCAGATAGTGAGGAGTGTG
>LPNX010080575.1:276407-335656 GCA_001517045.1 Pseudotsuga menziesii
CTCAAACTCTTTGCTCACCTCCTAGTGGACTGTTGGACTCAAAATGAGAAAAAAAAATGAAAAAAACCAACTTAAAAACCACTTTTTCCATCCTTGTCGGCGGCCGACCGAGTTTTTCCATCGACTCGCGATTTATCGGGCTGATTTCTCGAGAAAAAAGCGGCAAAAAATCGGAAAAAATCAGGCCGATTTTTGGGGCGATCTTTTGAAGAAAAATCGGCGCGGCGAAAAAATCGCGATTTCTCGGAAATCATCCGATTTTTCGCCAATGTTGGTAACACTGGATCAAACACATCCTTTGCTGTTACAGCCTCTCCATCTAAACTGTAAGACTTCTCGGCTGCATGTGCTGCCCTCGGATATGAAGATCTACGCTCCACCTCTATCAGTGTCATCTCATACACTGATTCAAATTCCAGACTCCCTCTAGAACTTTGCTCCAAACTCCATTTGAAGCGGCTTGCCATCTTCAACTACCTAGACCTTTTTCAGCTTGCTGCTTGGTCCTTTCTGGGCAGACTTCAGCTGTTTTTTCCCTTGCTTATGCTGTTTTACAGTTGCCCAAATGCTGCCCAAAATTATATGGGCTGCCTGCAGCCTTTCTGGGTACTCCTTTGCATGAACTTTTCTGGGTAGTTTCTAAGCTACCCCTAGGGCTTTCTGCCCTTTGCCCGGGGATGCTTGGCATCTGCCTACAGTTGACCTGTTGCCTTGGGTGATCTGTGTGGCTGCCTGCGGCTTGGCTGGCAGCCGCACTTGCACTGACACTCCATGTGCTCGATATTCAATAACCATCACCGCTAGCTGTTTTAGTGTTCACAACCTGCAAGCGGCTACATATTCTAGTGCCTGTGGCTCCTTGGCAGTTGGTGGCTGCCCATTTCCATTGACACTCCACTCTGCACGTTCGTGGCTTCATGTAGCCTCTTCCGCATCTCCTTGCTCCCGAGTCCGCTGGTGGTTGTAACCCTGGCCTCTACTTCATTGACGTGCCCGATCAGCTTGTCTGTTGATCTCTACTGTCGACCATGGCTCCTGACCACCCTGTGCGCCTATGAATCAACTCAAGCGACTTTTTGTTAGCTCTTGCGCCTCACACTCCATCGCTCAACACCTACGCTACTCTGTCGATCACCACCGTGCTGACTCTCGAGTTTTCGAGCACTCCCAACCCCTTGTGGCTCCATTTGATCACAGTGTGCTGCAACAACCACTAATCCTCTTCGGCAACTTGCTCTGAAGTTCAATGCTCAACAGCTTCGAGCACACCCGTGCTCGAGCTTCTGCGTCTTGGTCGGTTGGTTCCACGTTTGTCCCACGCCTAGTCCATGGCCATGCCCAAATGTGGTTGCTCTCTCCTATTCGTCGATTCCATTGTTGGCTTCACGTCCACGCGAACTATAGCTTGATTTCCTTCTGTTCGAGCCCTCTGCGACCTTTGTCCTACATGCACCTGCACTGCTTTCGTGCACCCAACCACCACACAATTGACCCCTGCTGTCACGACTGTGGGTGTCTGCCACCTCTTGTAGCTTGTGGCTGGTAGCCTCCTCTGCAATGTCTTGCGTCTACCGCACAACGGATGCCTTGCTTACACTAATGTTGCGTCTCTGCACTAGTGGCTTCACACTGCCTTGGTCCATCACAAGCTGAGCTCCTTGTAGCCCCGATTTGATTGTAGCCCCTAGCTGTACTCGTCTTTAGCTCAAATGGTCACTGCAGCGTAAGCCATTGCCAAATGTCCATGTACCACGACCACCTAATCCCAAGCATGATCCATTGACACAACAAGCAGCGATTTGTTCCCTCTACGAATCCGAACGCTGTACAACCCATACCGTTGCCGTACGGTACATGATTTCTCCTTTGATCTTGTGTGGGGTTTCCTTAGACCTGCTTTGATACCATGTGAAATTTTAATAAGCCTCTTAAACAAATCTAATTACAGCTTTAGTTTAATTATTTACATTCAGATATTTACTCAGCAAACACATTGCACATCTAAAAAATTAAACACTGTAACACGCTATCTAACAGAGAAAACCACAACACAAGATGTACCCTGGAAACCTCAGTCCTTTGTGAAAAACCAACAAATGTTTGTCTTCTTATTGTAGGATTTGATTACAACAGAACTACAGTAGTCCTCTGGATAAACCCTCCTGATTTGGACCAAACGCCCAGGAAGGTACTCCAAATTCTTTTCGCAAACTAGATAGACAAACCATAGATCCACTTTGGATCCAATAGAGAAGTTACTCTTCCCTGGAAACGCTGTGATCTCAAACTAAGATCTAGATTGCTCACTAGAAGGAGGAAATCTGTCTCTTGCAACTATGATCATTCACTCTTAATGTATCTCACACACCGACAATGACTTGTCTTCTACAACTCTCCATAGAATCTTTTGTAACATTCTCTTTATGTCAATACCATGGGCAATACCATGAGACACCTAGTACCACTGGACACATAATTCCATGGGCTAATTGACCTTTTACATAAAGAGTATTATAAAAGACACTTTTACAAGACTGTCTAGAGAGTTCTCTCAGCCCCTTCTACGTTGCTAGACACCCTCAACGTAGAAGTACCTGCCGAGCTACAAAAACTAACAGAATGGGATTTATTATGTTTATGTTTAACTTTATGCTATATTAAAAATGGCAGAAGTAGGTTGTCTGGTCATTTTGCAGGACTTAGCAGCATTGCCTTGTCAAGGTGACAAGTTGATTTTCCAATTAATTTGTAGAGAACCTGATGATATTTCAAGGACGTATTAATTTAGGGAAGAAGTGCTCCAAACCCTTGATGCAGACCATGTTCTAGGTTAGAAAAAGAATGGCTGTGCACAACTTTTTTTCTATAATGAAAAGTTTTCCAGTTTCTGTTAAAAAAGGAAAAAGAAGTGCCATACAGGGATGGGTTGATGTAGTGATGAAGAAGAAATCCTAGAAATTTCAAATGTTTTTGAGAAAGTGCAAGAATAGGGTCAAAATTAGGGCACTGTTTAAAAATAGCAGCACCACGTTCAACAATATATATAAAGTGTGCATCAAATGAGAGTGGGTTATGTGTATTTGCAAGTGCAGGTTATCATGACCTGGTAGAGCAGGTGGTTCAATCTTTGGGTGATATATTTGGATGTTTTGGAGCTATTTTGAGGTTTCAGAACAGAAGCACATTGGTTTTTGATATTTAGAGCTTGCTTGACCAGCAAGCAAGTGTGAGCACGTAGACACATTTATTTTTGGAATTTGTGTTATTTTAGTTGATGAGGGATCTTATCTTATCCTCTTGAAGATTTACTCATGTCTTCTAATGACTTGTTAGTGCAGGTTGGAGATGGTTTTACTTTTGGAGAGAAGAGTGTCACTTGGACTCATCTTCATCTCATCTCCTTTTCTCATGCTTTTTCTATTTTGAGATTACTTGCACAAGATGGTTACCTTGCTTTGCTTTGATTCTAGGATCTAGGGATATTGTTGGGTTTTGTTTTATGTATAGTGTCATCCTTCATTATGAAAGGAGGTACTAGACAAATCATGAGTTTCTCTTGATTCTTGCTTCCATTTTTTCTCACTTTAGACTTAATGTTTTGAGTAGCACTTGTACTAGATGAATTTCCTGCATTCACAACTATTGTTGAATGTTCAAGTGATCTGAGGGGATTGTAAAAGTCATGGCGTTATTCTTCCTATTCCCTTGGATCCTTTAGTGTGTTGTCTTGTATCCTATTTGTTCATAACTTTGTTCTTTCTACGACCCTCAGTAATGTTGATCCATTCGACATCTTTTGGCAACCAACATGAGAGTATGTCTATAAGAATTCCACCTAGCATAGCACTTGATGTTATTGTACTTGGATGATTTCCTGCTTTCACCACCATAATTGAACTTCAAGTGGTGTGAGGAGATTGTAAAGGTCTTGGCATGATTTGTCTTATCCCCCTAGATCCTTGAGTTCATTGACCTGTATCCTATTTGTTCAGAGCTTTTGTTTTTTCTACAATTCAGAGTAAGAAAGATCAATATGTCATCTTTTTGCAACCAATATGATAGAATGTGTGTAAGAATTCTAACTAGCATAACTCTTACATGTCTAAATTCTTGTTTCTGAAGTTCTCAAACTCTTGAGACCATTTCATTTCATTTCATTTTTCCAAGGTCGAGGCACTGCTGATAAAATACAATTGGTTTTTAAGTCTTTTCAAAACAATTCAAAGAATATCACTGCTGGTTTTCAAACTTGATGCAGATTTGTAAGTGGTAAATGAAAATCCCATATCAGCAATACAATGTTGATTTGGGGTGTTTTCTATGTTTTGTTCAGCCTCGTTCATTATTTTAGTATTTTGCAACTTTGATTGCAGAAACAAGGGGAGATTATTACAGACTTGTGAATTTTCTGCATTATTTTGAGATATCTAATCTTAACTATGCAATTTATTTTTGCTGATTTGATGAGGAAAAATTAAGATTGTGAGTATTTTATTGCAGATTTGAGGTGCTAATTTCCATCAGGAATTCCAGGTGGAAATCTCAAATCATGTAATGAGTCTCCCCTCAAATGGGCATATACTAATTCGAAAGTGGGAGGATGTTTGATCAGTGACAGGGACCTACTTCCTGTCCCTTGATTGTTACCCTGTCACCTTTGGTTCTTTAGGTATTTCTGGGTAATAATAGGGTAGAACAATCCCACTTTGAGAAATGTGACCTTGACCCTGAACCTCAGGGGTGACACCTTGAATAGCTGAAGGTTGGGGCTGCTGATTAAAGATCGGAAGAATCCGTCAATTTTTGTGGCACCACATCTGAATACTTACTCTGCTGAGGTCCTGGGTTAGGATTGTGCTGAGGACAATCCCATATTAAGTGTGCCTGATACAAGCATGCAAAGCAGGTGTAGGAAAGGTTCAAATATTTGGCTCTATGAAGGTGAATCCCCTTGGTCGTGAATCACTGGATATCCTGAGGGAGTTTCCTTTTAAGGGCAACCTCCACACAAACATGGGGACTACTCCTGAATGAGTTCCTTTTCTCATCAGGGATCAAAACTACTCTGAACCTTTGAGCAAACAAATCCACGAAGTCTCATATATGCCGACAAACCTGGGAACTCAAGCTATAAGGGTCGCTTATGGTTGAAATCATGATGCCAGGGCTGCACATAGGCCAGGAAACCAACAATATTTTAACCTTCCATATTGAAGGATGAATCTAGCAGCAACATTGAGCTAATAACATGCACAAATATTTGAACACTAGTCTCTTCTAGTAAGAATTCAGAGAAATGCCTTCACCCTCCCAATCAATTGTGCAGCATTTGAATAAAGGTTTCCTTATCTGTAACTTGCACAAAATTTTTAGGACTGCTTCCGTTTGTTTTAGATTTTTGCTTGCTCAATGCTCAACATTTCTGTTTTTTTAAGTTTACACATCCTGAAAGTTCATTATTTATAACTTCATTAACATTCCCCAATGCTCTTTCACCCCTTTGTTTTAAAATTGGTTTTACAAGAAATGCCGGAAATGTGTAAAATGAGTGTAAATAACACAAAAGCTATTTCAGTATTTGCATGGTTTAACTGTTCATTCTTGGGAAGTATTTGTATTTTTACGATAGCCATATTTTTTTTGTAGAAGATTAACTGTTCGATCTTGGCCTAAACATTTGGTACTTTAGAACATTAAAATATTTCATCTGAAGAAGTTTGTGATTTGCTATGTTGACTCTCAGGCAGCTCTTTTGTTTAAGAGGGTATGTTTGAAGTTGGATGCACTCTCTCACTTCCAGTTTACTCCAAAACCGGTATGAACTATCATTGTATGTTTGATTGTCTTCATTGACATTCTAGAGCTGCTTCAAGTATTCTTATAGCTATATTATGAATTTATTCTGGAGTTACATTCTTTGTTGACAGGTTATTGAAGATATGTCTATACAAGCAAACGTTCCTGCTCTTGCAATGGAAGAGGTTGCTGGAAATGAATTTTGTCTATACTGGCTTAGTTGTAGGTGAAAATTGTTCATGATATATGACTGCATTAGTTTTTTGGATTTAGTAAGTGTCTTTTATATCTGTGGACAGATAGCTCCAGTGGTGGTTTCTGAGGCATCTATGCTTGCTCCAGAAGAGTTATTTACAGGTGAAGGGCCTGTTAAAGATGAAGGTGAGTTGACCCGGGAGGATAGGAAACGTCTACGAGCAAACAAAAAGCGCAAGCGTAAAGGTATTCAATGTGTTCTATGGCATTTGATACACAAAATCTCTGTGAATGAGAAGTAAATTTCCTTTGACATTATTCATATTTTGATCTGCAGCCAAAAAAGTGAGCAAGGCAATCAAAAGCAAAGTGCAGATGATCTCTAAAAGTTATGATGAAAAGCCAGGAAATCTGAAAACTAAAGCAAAAGACCAAAACTTTGCTAAAACACACTATGGAAAGTCATCAAAGGTATTTGGCTTTTTGAGGCTACTGCTTTTCATTCTAAAACTATTTATGTTGATGTTATGAGAGGTTATTCTATACTATTTGTGTAATTGCCTTATCTTTGTTTTGTTTAGGTCTTCTCTGACCTTGATCAGGCAAAAGATAAAGCTGCACCAAAGTCATCTCAGCATAAAACAGACGTGCCACATCCGTCCTTCCTCAAGTTATAAATAGAGGAACATTGGATATTTAGCATATCTTTTTATCATACTTCTTATTGTACAAGTATCCTGGTGTTAGGGAGTTGTTGCTTCCACAGGTGACTCATTCTGAGTTGAGCTACTTTCCTGTAGTTCTGTTTTCGTCATTATTGGGAACACAAGCATATTCATAATGCTTCGGCTATTTTGAGAGTACACTGTTGAAGTTGCCAAGTCAACTATTTTACCAGACAGTAAGTGATCCGAAATGCATGTTGTATGGTCCTTTAATTGTAGTGGAAAGGATCAGATTGCCATGTGCATGGTTGTAAAATGGTGAGTGGGAATGTAAAGATAACTTTCTGTTCCCGTGTTAAGAGAAGCATATATTTTGTTTATCCAAATTTGCATAACTGAAAAGCAGCGATTCAAATGTAGAGAGAATCTAAGTATTAATACTGAAAAACAGTGATTCAAATGTCGAGAATCTAACTATTAATGTCCTCCAACATAACCTCGATCTTCCACTTTTAAAATTTTGATATAACCATCCGGGGAGCTATTGATTTTTTTGCTAATTACAATGTCTCCATTGCAGCACTGTATATTTCTTCCTGTTTTGAATCTGAAGCTAATGTTTCAACATGATTATTGTGATGTAACCGGAATCTTCTATTGGTGTTGCTGGTAAATAAACATATATCTTTAATGTCATCATCTGTGCTGTAAAGAAAGATAATGAGAAGCTCTGGGGGTTAGCCCAATCGTTGGTGCCACTGTTGGCAAGGTGTTGCTGGTACTTTTGGGTGTTGTGCAGGTCCTCAGTTTGATTCCTACAGGATTTGGTGCACCAAGTCTACCTCACCTGCATAACACGAGGTACCATCCTCGTACCTCAGAATGGGGAGATGTCTTTATAAGTTTTCCAAGGATTTATGTCCAAGGAATAATAAGAAAAAGCATGAGCTAAATCGCCTTTGAATATGGCCAGAGACAAACATGAAGAGATCAATTGAACTCCAAAGATGAAAAACCCTCTTTTGTCCAAATATATATAGAAAACATGCATCAATGGAAAAATATATAGAAAACATGCATACAAATGGCCAGCTCTATTGTCTTTAAGACTACTTTATCTCGTATGCAGGGCACTCTTCAGATTAGGATTTAGCTATTAAAATTTTCTATAAATGATGAAGCCTGTGGACTAGGTTGAATCATTAGTTATGTAGTCGTTTCTTTAAGTGATTTGTTATTTCTAATCTTTATGTTAGTAAGATGCGAGAAAAGATGCTGCAAAATCCCTACATGATTTTATGGAATAGAATAGATCGTTGTCTGTTGTTTATTATGTTTATGTGCAACGTGAGCAGTATAAGTACTTCATCTCCTAGATTATAGACTAAGTTGGCAGGAAACGTGGGTACGGGGACAGGGACGCCACTTTTTGAAATAGGGTACTTGGGTACGTCGGGGGTACTGTATATATATATGTGTGTGTGTGTGTGTTAAAATTTATAAAAATAAAACATGTCACACCCACATCATATATGCATATTTGATATTTCTAAATTCAATGATTCATATGAACATTCGCATTGAAAATTTGAAACATTAAATAATAAATTTGATAAATCATATGACATAGACTCATAGTAGATATCAACTGGAAGACTGAAGTTATATTAATATAACTAACAACATAAAATATTATATGTCCATGTCCATGACACCATGAGTTCAAACTTCATTGTCATACTACATCCAAAATTTGCCTAAAGGCATTTTTAGACATGAAAAAGAAAGTTCAAAACAGTAAACATTGAACATGAACAAGATAGTTGATTTGGCTTCCTCAAGCCATGTCATCAGCAGCCTTAGGATAAATGTCATTACCATCACTAAGGTCCTCTGTCACGTCATCACTGGAGTAGTAAGCACAGTGCACTAGCAGTGAGAAATGCAGTGTTGCGCGGGTTTAGGTAAAGGGGCAAGGGCCCACATAACATGTGTTTTGCTGTTGTATTATTTAATTTTTAAAATTTTGAACTTTAAACTTCGCAAATTGACTTGGCCCAAACGACGAGCTAACATAAATTGTCCAACAGATGTACCGGCCGTGTACCCAAACACGTGGTACGACGTATCGAAATCCATGCGAGTACCCTATTTTCATACATGAAGTACCCGCTACGTGAAGTTGGATTTGGGTACGGCTGGGGACGTACCATTGAAGTACCCAAGTACTCGGTACTGGTTCGTGTACCCGACCCCCCGATACGGGTACCCATGCAACACATATTATAGATCTTAATTGAAGACATTACATCGGGAACTGTGATGGAAGGCTCTCATTCTTGAACCGTGCTAAAAATATTACAAATACCATGGACATTGGAAATAGGAGATTGATGATGGTTTCTTTTGGAAGATCTGGGGGGAGCATTTTTAGATAAATATGCTAGTAGTCACAGAATTATTCTTCATAATTTGAGTGAACACTATGCAAAGGTTCAATGATTATTTAGTGTTTATTCTCATATAAAGTTCATTGGAATTTGAGTGGACATTTCTGCAATGCTGGGATGATTATTGTAGTTTTTATTTTACCATATGAAGTTATAAGAATTTGAGTGGACATTTTTGCCATCCTGGAATGACTATAAAGTGATTGATTTAAAACAAATGTAATAATCAAAGTAATTATGTTTACAAATTAAACAATTAACATATATATTCATATAACTGTACTATGTTGTTATCAATGGAAAAGTTCACTCATCTGCTCATTGTGATGACTCAGAATGGTATTTTCAACGCAACAATTACTGGTAGCCATGCATGCACATGAAAATGTGTCCTTGGCACATTATACTCAAAAGGAGCTTTACTTGGACGACATAAAGCTTGAATTGATCAATTGTTTCAGATTATATTGCTAACACTCGTAGCATTGCATTTTATACGTGCAGTATCCTTAGTTTTATAAAATGCTAATACATATATGCTTATGCAAACACAGGCAACTGGATTCTATTACACTGTTAGCACTGTATATTGCATTTCAGTCTACCTGTGTTATAAAATGAGGATTTTTGGTTATTGGGAAATATATCCCATCGTTCAATTGAACTAATGTTACAAATTGATGTTTATGTGCTTATGCAAATAAAGGCAATCAGATTCTGTTACAACACAGGTACCGTTGTGTTAGTTTTTGATAGCTCGGTGGCACTCCTGCATCAGGTGCCTAGGTGCAGGGGTGATTAAGTATGAAGTCTCATTTATATTCGAAAAGTGACTTTAGTAAATGTTTTTTTATTAAAGTACCTTTTTGATGTGACTTTATGTTTTTAAAGTGAGTTTCACTTTAATATGTTTTTAAAGTGACTTTAAGTCATAAAGTGTACCTTTTTTTAATATTTAGGGTGATGTGACTTTTCAAAAAGAAAAATTTCGTGTAAAGTTCACTTAGGAGATTTAAGTGAGTGAAAGATTAGATCCCAGCCATAGATCTCTTGGCCAAGATCTAATCTCAACCGTAGAAGGTGAAAAGTCATGAGAATAACCCTAATAGGGTAAATAAAGTACATGAGATTTCATTTTGGCACACATTCAAGAGAGATTTCTTGGAGAGGGCTCGATTTCCAAGAGAGGAGCTTGGAGAGAAGTGTGAGAAACACATTTGCAGGAGATTGCTGAAGAGACTGAGAGGAGGGCTCGATTTTCAGGACAGCTGAGAGAGAGATTCACAGCTTGCACAGAAATCGAGGAGTACAGGAGCATTAAATGCTGGCATAGAAATTGAGGAGGTGTATTGCTGCACAGTAATCGAGGAGAAGTACAGCTGCATTTATTGCTGTACGGTTGCATCAATTTTTGCACAGAAATCGAGGGAGGTACAGCTGCATTAATTGCTGTACGGCTGCATTACATTTTTGTACAGTCTGGCACAAAAATCGAGGTGCTGTACGGCTGCCATTAATGCTGTACGGTCTGGTACAGAAATCTGGGCAAAGTTGCTGCTGGTTTTGGCACAGTTTTCGAGAAGAAAATAGCACGGAAACCAAGGCAGATTTCTGGGTTGAAGATAAGTTGATTTTTTACTGTAAAAATTGATGTATGATTTTTCCTGAATCTCAATAAATTTTTCTCCTGCATGCTGGTTTTCCCCCAGGGGTTGAGGGGGTTTTTCCAGGGTCTATTTGACCAAAATACTGTGTCTTAAATGTGTATTACAGTCTGCTATTATTTTAATTTTTCCGCTACTAAATGTGCTTTATAAACAGTATATCAGCCTACAGGATAGTTCCATTGAATGGTTAATTAATGTGCTTGATTGTGGTTTACTGTTGAGGCCTGATATCGAAGGTTTATGAAGTGTTTGACGAAATCTGTAAGTGAACAGAGGTCTGATTTTTAACACGTTGGTATTTTGCATGTGGAGTCTGCTTTGGTTTTATTAAACGAAGAAATTTGTTTGTAGGGTTGGTATAAGAATCAACAATCTTAGGACTTGATATAGAAAGAGTTTTGATGGGCTGAAGTAATGCTATTTACTTTAAATAGAGTCCAATATGATTGAAGTCTTTGCATATATTACACAACTTTAATGCTATTTTTTTGACTGTGAACTGTTTTTAATTGTGAGTTGCATGCAACATATATTTGTGAAAAATGGGCAACTTAAATGTTTATCTTTTAAGTATAAACCTGCCAATAATGATAAGTTGCATACATTGATGGGTGGTAAGGATAGATTTGTGAAAAATGTGCTGGAATGGATAATCCCTCACGAAGAGTACAAGAATTTATTGCAAAGCATCGATGATATGGGGTTAATATTTATTTTATTTATGCCCAAATGCTTGCCCAATGATTGTTTTGGAGAGAAAGGGTCCTCAAGAGCTATTTGTAAAGAATTATGACGAGCTTTGGGTGAGATTGATGAAAAATAAGGAAAATTCCAACTGCTGTTTGCGCACAGCCATAGAGAATTTTCGTCAAATAGTTTATGAACCACTGATATCAGTCAATAATAATAAGCCATCCGCATTATACTTCACCCAAGCATAAATAAACTTTTTCTAGCACTGATATACTGTTCATAAATACAATTTGCAGTGGAAGAATAAGATATATCAGCAGACTGTCAACACAGTTAATGCACAAGAATTTTGGTAAAAAAATAGACAAAAACCCCACACCTTGGGGAAAACCAGTCAAGAGAGTTTATTTTATTAGGCTTGTGGAAATTTCAGAGATTACAACTAGCTGCAACAGCGATAATTTAAAACTGTCTTATGCCTTTGAAACCATGCCCCAACACCTAGAAATCTGAGCCAACTAGACCATACGGATTGTCAGTTCCAGTACAGCTGTATGGAGTCTACAGTGACCTTAAACAGCATGCCAAACTGAGAAATAAAGTGCAGACATGATGGAATTACCTTTGCTATTAATGACCTCGATTTCTGTGCATATAACAGCCTAGAAATTTGTGCATTCAACTCTGCAGTATGACTTGTCACCATCAGCAGTACAGCCTCTGTTTTAGCATTACGACTTGTCATTAAACTTAGCAGTACAATTCTTTTTCGCTGCTACAATCTTGTCTTGGGAGTTGTGCCATCCCAAATTTTTTGGGAAGTGTGCCCTTTCTCAAACTATACATCTGGAAATGTATGCCAGATCTCTGCCTTCTTCATTTCCTTGAAGTGCGTGCTAACTGGCTGTCTTTTACATACTCTTCTCCATCTCTTCTCAACTCAATCTTTCTCTTGAAACTCGAGCCATCCAAAAGACTACTCTCTTTGGAATGGGTGCCTCTTCTTTTCCTTGCTTTGGAATGTGTGAAACGAAGTCTAAAGTTTTCTTTTATTTACACATTAGGGTAACTCTTCATGACCTTTCGAATTCCACGGATGAGATTAATCTTGGTCCCAAGATCCATGAGTGTAATCTTATCTCAAGTTCACTAAATATTTTCTTTATGAAAAGTCACTTTTCCCTTAATATTATAAAAGTACACTTTATGACTTAAAGTCACTTTATAAACATAATAATAAAGTGCAACTCATTTTTAAATCATAAAGTCACATAAAAAATGTACTTTAAGAAATATACGTTAATAAAGTCACTTGATGACATTAAATGAGACTTTACATCACCTTAGACTCCTACACTTAAGTAAGTGATGCACGAGTACCCGCGAGCTACACAATGCTAACACTCCCTCTTAGTGAGGAAGGTATTGCTGGCATCAGTTCCACTTGGATCACTCTTTAGTCTACTCCCTCCAACTACTAAACGTACTCCCTCTGGATCTGAAAGCTCCTTAGATGCCTGTATTGGATCAACAACTAAAGGTGTTGTTGGAGCCTGGAAATTCGCAGGTGACAACAATAAATGATTCTCCCCAATCAACGTTCCCAACTAGCCCGTTGACTGTTTGGTGTAGGGAATCCGTTCGGTTTACGGTCCGGCTACCATAGGTCAAGGTAACAAAACAAAAGGTTTTACCGGTTGCGGCCCGGTCCACCGAGTTTTTGTAATTTTGACTTAATGTATGCAATGCAAATGTCTAACTAACAAATGCAGGGTGATAAAGATGCAAGGAACTACACAATGTGATGCGCAGGTTTTTACCTCTTGTCTTAAGCTCACAAACATCTAAATCACATATGCTGCCATGAAGTAAATCAATTAACTATCTAATCACCTATCTATCTATCCTTGGGGAGCCAAAAGAACGATTATTTGTGAGTAATGTGTGATTTCCATGTATGATAAACAGAAATTACAGATAGCTGATATTCATATTTACAACACATGAATGAGAAAAAATATTCTAACAATCATGTAGCTAATTGTTATATAAGCAACATACATTACTCTTGGTGAACTTTCCACAAAAATAAATCAGAAATCATCCAACAAGACATAGGCCATAAAGTTAGAACAATCTCACGATTCATGGACACAAGCTGAAAAATAAAGTAGTTCATCTTTCCGCCATCCATTGCATAGCATTAGGAAATTTCACATCTCTTTCTCCAACCGGCAAACTGTAATTTTTTATTGCAAAAGGAAATAGTTCTTCTTACAACATGTCCTCCAGTCTTACTGGGGAAAAAGCCCTTTTCTCTTCTTAGTCTATTACATTTATACAAAAAGAGTGAAATGGTTGGGCTGCCCAAAGTAGCCTTTGTGCTTCCCAACCTTTCATTTTCCCAACGCTTTACTTTTTCCCAAAATATTACAAAATATAAAGATGACCCATCCCCTACGAAGAGGGCCCAGCTTGGCTTTCTAGGAACTTCTTCCACGCTGCAGCCTCACTAGCGATGCCTTCAAAAGTGCTAGGCTCCAAAAACTGAACATTTATCTCAAATATATCGGCTTGATTCTTGATAGCCTCGATCCTTGCTGGGCTCAAACGAAGCTGATATTTCAAAAATTGTACACTAACGGCTGGGTGGCCCACCTCATTCTTCAAAACTAGGTCATCAATAGCCTTGATCTGTTGTGTTCTGGCCTCTGCATCCTGATATTTGCTCTGCAATATCTCTATGAAGGTTTCATGGTCTGGGAGCTCATCAAGCTTATGCTCAGCGTCTGTCTGACACCGGTTAAATGTATTAAGGAGCCTCCTGAAATATTCTGAGCATGCTCCCTTCGTCCTTTTGACGGTCTTCTTGAAGTCTTCCGTAGTGCTGACAGCGAACTCTACTAGGTCATGATCTCTTTTAAGGGCTTGATGGTCTTTGGCTGGTAGTTCTGTTGGAGTCTCTGCATTGTTCTCCAGCCTTGCCATTCTGGCATTCAAAACTTCAAGAACTTCCTGGTATATGTCGACGAAGTAAGAGGAGGTCTCCATGATTTCCCCTAACCAGTTGTCAATCTGGAGGACCTTACACCTTTCCTCCTCTAGAGCAATCTGTAGCTGGAGCATTCTAGCTTTCTGGGCTAAGATATGTTCTTTGAATGGCTAGAGCAACGAAGAGATCTGTTCCTGATGTTCCTTTATCAGATCTTGGGAGTGCATATCATTGGCTGTCAAAATGATCTTCTGCTGCTCTTCTAGCTCCTTCACCTTTGCCAGCAACCGCTCCTTCTCCTTCTTCAACTCTTGATCTTATGCTTGCACTTGCTCAAGGTGTTCTTGTGTAGTCTCCTGAGCCTGTCTTTCTTCATGTAGGGCCTGCAATTTAGCTTCAGCAGTCTTCATCTCCCTCTGTAAGTGTTCAAATTTCTGCTTTAACCTGTTTCCTTCCTCTCTCTCTCTCTTCAGGGTATCCTTTAGCTGAGCAGAAGATTTCTTGTATGACTCCAGTTCAGTCATCACCTTGTCTATGTTATCTTCTGAGGCATGTAGTATTGCAGTCCCAGCCCTTATGGTAAGCCTTGGATCTAGGTCCGTTCCTAGCATAACAACAGTATCTGTTATCATTTTGCCAGGCATACCTTCTGCTTCTACCTTCCTTTCCGTCCTCTTCATTATTCTCTTGGTAGCCCTATCATAATAGACAGTATTGAAGTCGGGGACTTCTTCTCCCTTTTTCTGGATGAAAGGCACTAGTTGGAGTGTAGGGGCCACAGGGGTGCTAGCAGCGAGTACTTGAGAGGTCTGCACCTCGGGATTTTCCTCTTCCTGGGCCTGCCCAGCTGCTGTTTCAGTAACTGACTGTTGTGTCAACTCTATTCTTTCAGTCTCCTGCTTTTGGAGCTCCTCATCAAGTTTTCTCTTTGCTTCTTCAGCTGCTTGTCTAGCTGCTTCCTCTGTTTCTTTGGCTGCCTCTTTTGCTATCTCAGCTGCTTCTTGGGCAGCTTTACTATTCTCTTCTTCTCCCTTCTGCAGCCATTCTGCAGCCTCCTTTTCCAACCTCTGAGCTTCTTCATTCCTCCTTTTAATTCCTTCTTCAGCCTTTCTCTGTTCCTCACCTTTCCCACCTATGGTAGTGATTTTCTTCTTAAATCTTCTGTTTAGTGCCGTCATGTTTGGAGCATTCCGGAAGACAGATTCTTCCTTATCGAAATGATGGGTATATTCAAAAAACACCTTATTCTCTTTACAGTGCTCCATCACTCTACCGTGAGTATCATTCCTTCAGAAAGGCATCTCACCAAAATGGAACTTCCCTAGTTCCTCTATGAATTCGGCAGCTTGTTTCACCCTGGTGAATTTGTAGCTACCTAACCTGAATGGTAAAGGAGGGTATGCAGTCTTCTTGTGTTGGAACAAGAAACTACCTATTCCGTCAATGAACACCTGCCTGACTGCCTCTTTATGGACTATATAATCCGTTGCATATTTGGGCAGCCGTAAAGGTGTCTTCGATCCTCCGAACATCCGGATGTACATGCCATTTTCAGTTAAGAAATAGTCTGCATATTCTCCTATCACTTGCATGGCTTCTTCCGACATACAGTCACATTCCTTTCGGAAAATGAGCGCGTAGAGTGGCATAATGAAGTGCTCACAGACCTCTCTGTAATGACTATGGTACTGGTGAGCCCACAATGGTCTATAAGCGGCATACACAGGCATTCTTTCCCTGTCCCAGACGCACTTGAGACCGGGGAAAGGATGGTTACACAATATGCAATCTATCAATATTGAACTCATGTAAAACTCGGACCTTTTCTGAGCTTCTCCTCCCAAGGCCGCGGCCAAGCAAGAGGAAAGACTGCTTGATACAAGGCTGGCCCAATTGAAGACTGTTCCTTGGGTTGCCACATGAAAGATAATAGGTATCCATTCAAGCTCGAAGAGTCTGCCATCAGCTCTCCCAAAGATCCTATTAAGCATCAGAGCTATAAACCTGTAGGGAGCCCTTAAGCTCGCTGTATCATATTCACCGCTCTGTCTATATCGCTAAAGCTTTCCCTGCAAGAGCATTTTCTTAAGAGTTTCCACTAGGTCCATTCTGATGCTGTCCAGCCAATCGTCAGATAAGAAAACTTGGGCCTCTGGTAGATGATAGGCCAACGCCACATATCCAGGGCTAAATGCAGCATAGCCCTGTCCTTCAGTGTTTCCTATGATCATTGTGGTTGTATTTACATGGGGCAAAATCCAGGCAATTACCTCAGAGCATGGGAACAACTCTGGTCTGGTGGCAACTTTCATGATAGAAGACTTCTCTATGTTAGCATAGATAGATTCTTCTTCGAGGCCCATGTCGGGAACCTCCCTGCGGGAATCAATCTGTATATTTCACCCCATTTGTACTCGGGCTCAACACCAGAAACACATTGGGTGTCTTCATATATGTATTCAGTCTTTGTTTCAGCTTCTGCTTCTGGCACTTCTTCCACCACTGGGGCCTTTTTCTTTTGTCTTTTGGACATGGTGGACTCGACTTCTTCCTGTCATATGTAACATTGTAATATTGAGACATTCAAGGTGCATACATTTACATGACAGTGTGCAACACTTTATTCTTTCTATGTATACCATGGCAGCAACTAGTTGATGAAACTAAGATATAAGTTTGCATAACTTGACTGACCAAATGCACACTATTTAGTGCTCTCGTCTATATCTTAGCATGATGCAAAACATCCCTGTATGATATTAAACATCCCATTAACCATCTTCTAGACTGCAATAAAATTACATCCATATGCAAAGTGCCATTTTCATGTGTTTAATGTGATAACAAGTATAGAAACAAATGCATGCATGTACAACCCAAAAATGCCCTGACTATCAGAACTACCGAAACTGGTGCGCAGTATTCCATGACCTTATCTATACCTAGCATGAATCAAACTCAGTCCTGTGCAATAAAATGAGCAATCTACTGCTGCTACATGATACTGAACAATTTATCAACCATATTCGGGCCAGCATTAAAACTACATTACTCCGCCATGTGCTATTTTCCTATACGGTACAACAAAACACTTTGACTATCAGACCATTAAAATGCAATGTGTAGAGTTCAGGGGTTTAGTCTAGGTATAGCAACGAAAGAGATGCTTGGAAGTAACTATATGCAATATGACTGCGCAAGTCACCTATGCTTCCAATACCAACAATTTAACCATACAACTAGGCAAAAATAATTACATTAACTCGACCCCACATTCCATTCCCTGCGGGTGCCATTAGCAAATCAATGCGCGAGACAGATAAGGGCAAAACTACGCAGAACGAGCGCCGTGATACATCCTCTCACAGGTTAGGGTTTTGAAATAATAGTGCGCGGAAAAGCATAGGTCAAACGACTGCTACTCAAGATTGCGGATCAAAGAAACTGCCCGAGCAGAAAATGATCAACTACTGGCTGCCACATTAAACCCTTTTCCCCGGTCGCGGCTTGAAACTGGGCGTGAACAGGGTGCGCGGGACAGTGCAGGTCAAATGACTGGGAAGCACCAAACCTCTTAAGTTTACTAGGGAGATATGGCCTTCAACCTGCCCCTACTCAACATCCTCGCACAGGGGTTTCGGTGCGGACGACCGTCCGCACCGAACCCCCCTTTTTCCTCTCTGCGCGGGGCTGTAAACAACAATGATGGGAAAAACCTGGCTGTTCCGACGGTTATACTACCTACCCTCCCGCGGCAAAAATAAGATAAGACCAAGGCTCAAAACCTAGCGGTATGAGGAAAAACGGCCCGGGGACACCATACTACCGTAGAAAACCCCTAATAGTACAAATGGAAAAGGAGAAAAATGACAAGGAGCCTACCTGGAAAACACAACGCAATCAACGGGAGGATGAGTGGGTTGACGACGTCCAAGCTTCCACGGTTGCCACCTGGATGCAAGTATATCGACAGCAGGGTCCTTCAATACCTCAAGAAGACGACAGCTCAACGACAGTGCTGGGCAACAAAAACAATAATAGAAAAATAAAACGCTGTCCCCGTATATATAGAAATGGACCGCACGTGTGACGACTTAATGGATTGGATGAGAAAGAATTCCGGATCGGAGGGCGAAACCTTAAACCTTTCCGCAACGTCGGAAAACTATAACATACATCCGTCCGCAGTGATGAGCAAAGCAAAGACTAAGGATCGGACGTCGGACGCTTATAGGATCGAATGATGAAAGGCAACACTTCTCCGCAACAACGGAAGGAAAAATGATAAAGCCTCCGATTTAAAACCAATATCCCACCGAGGCAAAACACAAAATCAGAAAGAAAATCAAACGTGAAATCCCAAACTCATCTGCAACGGCGGAGGCCAAATACAAACATCGTCCGTAACGGCGGAGAGAGCGATGGTAAAAAGCTCCGATACACAGCCAAAAGGAAACCAAAACATAAGTCGAAAAGAAAAAGGAAATCAAAACCTGAACTGATCCGCAACGGTGGAGGCCAGGAGCGAAGATCCGTCCGCATCGGCGGACAGGGAAATAATCGTACCTTCCGACATAGAATCGAAAACCATCCGCAACGGCCGAAAAAGACAAGGCAAAAACCTCCGCAACGGCGGGAAAAATTAAATGAACTAACTTCCGATTCAGAATGTTTCAAATGTGCTTAAGGGCAGCGATAAAGCTAGATCAAAAAATCAGGCATCAAAGGAAAAAATCAACCCAATGGGTAGCTCAATCCAAGCGTAAGCAAAGTCGTTCTGAAAGTTCTTAGACCAATTTCAAGAAGAAAAATCAAACTAACTCAAGCAAAGGGGGGTCCTAAATTTTTTTAGAATTTTGGGAAATTGCTGCAGCTGCAACAGGTGTGTGCCATACCACTTTAAATTGAGATTTCTTCTGACTCTCTTGCTCATCCTCTATAGTCATCTCATACGAACTCAATCTCCTTATCGAGTTGCAAGAATCCTCTACGCCAGCTGCAATCGCTGCTACCATTGAGTCTGACCTCCCACCAGAAAAATCATCTACAAGTTGTCCTCTCAACTTGTATACATTTCCCTCTCGAGTGTCAATCACTCGCTCTACATCCACGCCCTTACTCACTAGATAAATAATAACCTGTCCCTGCACATGGACTGCATATTCGTCATCTTCTAAAGTTGATACTGAGAGCAAGTTCCTTCTCATCTCTAGGAAAAATAATACACCGCCAATCTCCAGATAACCACCAGAATCGAGTTGGAATATGACTCTTCCAACTCCCTCTACCGCATGGGTGCCGACATACCCATCCTCAGTAAGCATAACTCTATCCATCTTTGTCAACTCCAGGAACATAGCTCGTGCCCTTGTCATATGGCATGCTGCTCCACCATTAATGTACCATGCTCCATTGTCCTCACACTCAGCCATGCTGCTACCTGAAAGAATTGGCACCAACGAGAACTCCTCGAACTTCCTTGCAAACTCTTCAACTTCAGCGGAAGTGGCAACCTCAAACTCTTCTTTCTTCTTGTTCTTCTTGTGAGGACATTGCCCAACATAGTGTCTATAGCCCTGGCAAGCAAACCATCTCACTTTGCTCATATATTTCTCAGATTTGGATCCATTGCTCGAGCCACCCTTCTTCTTCCTACCCTTGGCTGCAAGAGCCACATTCTCTTCACCAACTTCTTTCTGCTGACCTATGGAAGTGGAGCTAGAACTCAACTCCTCCTGAGTGAAGTCATCCCAAAGCCTATCCCATGAAGGCAAATTCTCTCTGGCTACAACTGCACATACAAAATCATGCAAAGGTTGAGAGAAACCATTCAAGGCTACTCTCACCAAATCTGCATCATCCACTTTCTCGCCAACAAAACCCAACTCATCACGAACCTGAGATATGAAGGTCAGGTAAGAAGAAACATTCTTAGTGTTGGTCATTTTGGTGTCTCTTAGGTTTTGCCTCAAAACCATCTTCCGATTCTCATTTGAGCTCTTGTATAAGTTAGTCAAAGCATCCCACATCTTAAATGCATGGTCTTTACCTGAGATATGTGGAATAACATGGTCCTTTACCGCATCAAGGATGATTTGCCTGGCCTTGATGTCCTTTTTGTCAAAGACTGCTGGTGCTTATGCATCGTTGGAAGCAGGAACTTGAATTGAATTAGCCTACGTGCTATGCACCACTTCATCCCATAGTTCCTTTTCCTCCAAAATAAGGACTATCCTAGCCTTCCATGGAACAAAATTCTCTGCTCCATCTAGCCTATCTTCCAACCTCAAATAGGTGGCCATTTCTCTGAGATTATGAAATACACAAACTACTCACAAACAAGGCAATCTTTGTTCACCTGTGTACAAACTCACTTCTCAGCTGTCGCACCCAACAATTCTCTTCCATATGTAGCTACACTGAACGAACACTTCTCATGCAAATCACTTGCATTCTCTGCTGCTCCAACATTCCACTGAAACTAAGATCCCTTGCTCTCATACCATGATGAAAAATGAGGAAAATTTCAACTATTGTTTACACATATCCATAGAGAATTTTCGTCAAACAATTTATGAACCACTAATATCAGTCAATAATAATAAGCTAGCCACATTATACTTCACCCAAGCATAAATAAACCTTTTTATAGCACTGATATACTGTTCATAAATACAATTTGCAGCAGAAGAATAAGATATATCAATAGACTATAAACATAGTTAATGCACAAGAATTTTGGTAAAAAAATAGACCTTGGAAAAACCCCACACCTTGGGGAAAACCAATCAAGAGAGTTTATTTTATTGAGTTTTTTATGGAATTTTCAGATATCACAACTAGAACTTACAACAATAATTTAAGACCGTCTTACGCCCTTAAAACCATGCCCAAACCCCTAGAAATTTGAGCCAACTTGATTGTACGGATTGTCAGTTCCAGTACAGGTGTATGCACTGCTACAGTCACCTTAAACAACATGCCAAACTGAGAAATAAAGTACAGACATGATGGAATTACCTCTGCTATTAATGAACTCAATTTATGTGCATATAACTCATCCAATAAATCTGTCTTCAACTTTGCAGTACAACCTATGGCATCATCAGCAGTACGCCCTCTGTTCCAATAGTACAACCTGTCATAAAACTCAATAGTATACTTCCTTTTTCCTGCTATAGTCTTGTCTTGGGAGTTGTGTCGTCCCAAATCTCTTGGGTAGTGCGCCCATTCTCAGACTATAAATCTAGAAATGCGTGTAAGATCTCTGCCTTCTTCCTCTCCTTGAAGTGCGTGTTAATTGCCTTCCTCTTCCAATTCTTCTTCTCCATCTCTTCTCAACTCAATCTCTCTCTTGAAACTTGAGCCATCCAAAAGACTACTCTCTCTTTGGAATGCATGCCTCTTCTTTTCCTTGCTTTGGAACATGTGAAATGAAGCCTCAAGCTTTCTTTTATTTACCCATTAGGGTAACTCCTCATGACCTTTCGAATTCCACAGATGAGATTAATATTGATCTCAAGATCCATGGTTGAGATCTTATCTCAACTTTACTTAAGTTTTCTAAATGAACTATACACTAAATATTTTCTTTTAGAAAAATCACTTTTCCCTAAATATTCAATAAAAGTACACTCTATGACTTAAAGTCACTTTATAAACATAATAAAGTGCAACTTACTTTTAAATCATAAAGTCTTATAAAGAAGGTACTTTAATAAATGCACATTAATAAAGTCGTTAATGACATTAAAAGAGACTTTACATCACCTCGGACTCTTGCACCTAGGCACCTGATGTAGGAGTACCTATGAGCTACAAAATACTAACATAGATTATAGCTACTCGAATTCAAAATGTTCAAGGTTTTATTTCAGCATTGCTCTATGCAGGTGACATTTCACAACTTATATAACAAAGGCTCGTATGATTTGTCTAACAAATTGGTTTCACAGTCCTATGAAATATTATCATCGTTATATCTAGATAGAGAAATGGCTGTTACATATGATGCACGAAGGAATTGATGAATTATCCATAATAAAGGATACTTTGAGTAAGGAATATATTATTGTTATAGAATATATTAACCAAGTGCTGGAATCATACATTATTAGGGCTTTTTGGTGTTCATCGAGTCATTCATATGGTTGAAACTTGCATTGTACTGGTCATAAATCGTACCCATCATTGTAACATGCTAAAATTATGAGCATTGTTGTGGCAATTATGAAATATTAGGGCCCAATTTGAAGTTCATGACGACAACTTATTTAATCAAAGATTATTTTAATCATAAGAATACAAAGTTGGAGCATCTTAGTAAAATAACTATACTAGTGAAGTGTTATGTAACATAGTTTGTTATTGTGTATAATATAATGTTATTGTAATTATTTAATGAAATGGCACGATTAATGGTCATTCTCTCCTTGTTCTTGGTTATAAAGATATAATATGTGTGTAATTGCTATAATATATTCTTATTCATTATTCAAATATCATTTTTTTTTCTTATTGTCTCTGATATTGGTATCTTCCAACGAGCTGAAGGTAGTTTGGAAGGAGAAACACTGAAGGTATAAATATCAAATACTACGAAGAGTAGAGGTATCATCTCTCCTACAAAAACAAACATAATAAATTCTCTCTTCACCACTAACCTGATACAAAGATCTATCAACACTATTATGTAGAGTTTAATCAATAAATAAACAAAACTATCAATGAAGTTGGAATTTTTAAGGGAAATGATTTTTAAATGCTGCACAATCATTGCGACCTTTAGAACTTTTTCCCTACCAAATTATTATTGGAAAATCAAAATATGAAATGCAAAATGTATCATTGCCACACAAGGCCAATAATGTTGTTGTTGTCTCTACTAGGATAAACATATATGAATTTACAAAATCTATGTACCTAGAGAGATTTTATACATTAGCTATGCTAACTTTGTGGTTGTCGCTCATGCCATTTAAGAGCAATCATCATTGTTTGGAGAAATTACATGGATGTTTGTAGAAGCTTTGCCTCTTAGGAAGAAACAATATTCTTTGCCTTGGAGAACTCACAAGTAAAATGATTAAGAATATTTCTTTCAATAAAGGAAATAATTAGGGTTATGTTAGTGTTATTAAAAATTAAAGTGGAAACTCATAATGTGTATAAAACAAAAAGAAGATGATTTCTATCATGAAAGTTGAAAAGGGGATGAACACCTCACAACTTGTCATGTGTGAGAGCTCTCACTTTAAAGGGAGAGTTCAGGGTGGAAAAGCTAAGAGAGTTTATGAAAGGAAAAAAATAAATTAAGTTTAGGGTAAACATGTTGAATGCAATGATTGCATAAGTTTCAATCTAATAGTGCGATTATTTTTTTCATTTTCTATGTGGGTTTTTCATTAAATTGTTGTACAAACAACATGGTCACCACATGTGTAATTGTTCCTCAGGTGAGGATATCATCCATCAAGACCACCTTTGTAGACTTTAGCAGTTACATCGCTGTGTAGAGGCGGTCCTTTGCCCCATAAACAAGGCGGTCTCATACACCAAATTGGTGTTAGGTTAGGCCATGAACTTAAAAATAGATTATTATTATTATATTATTTTTAAAGAAACACATAATTAAAACAAGAAAACAAGTTAAAAAATGCATACCCAAGTTTTTCTGACTTTGAGTGGGTAGCTTATAAGCCTAAACAATTTTTCATTCAATCATAAAGCTAATAAAGCATGAACCAACTAAGGAACTTGACACTAAAAGTCATTATTTGACTTGAAATTCAAAATGAAAATAACATTGTGTAACCTATTTTGAACCAAAGTTCTAAACCAACCAACAACTAAAGATAATGAGTGTGTAAACAACTACTAATTGACGGTTGATCTTGGCAAGTTTATGTTTTTAAAGTGAACTAATTTAATGAACACCTAAGGACCCTACTAGAAGCCACACACATCAATTCAATGGTCAAAAGTAGGGGATGACCTTAAAGGGTCTATAGTCTAGTAATGTGTGTTTATCATAATGCTTTGGAAACCCTAGACACATTTAGTAATGTATCAAAATTGAAACGCTTATCTAAGTAACTAAGAGAAGAGAATGGAAAGCATTCATAATTAAATTACAAAACTTGAAATGTTTACTTAGTTAATTGAACTAAACTATGTCTTGGTTTCTTCCTTGAAAAATTGTAAATTAGAAAGAAAAAGTGGATTCTTACATATTCCCAATCATTGTCTCATTGTTCGGTGCAAATTTATGTGAAATAAAAATAATATCTAAGCTTGCCAAAATTAATGAAATTCTTCTAGTTATAATAATTGAAAATTGAGTAAGATGGTCAACACATTTATTTTGATTTGACAATCTAGCCTAAGTTAATGGATTTCCTTTTTATTAGTTATGAAATCCCATCAAATATGCACAGAGTTCAAATATAAACATAAAGAAACCTTTATAAATCAATTTACATTACAACATAAGTGATAGAAAATATTCAACTTTGACAATCTCTGCCAAGGTGACACATTTACCAATTTACTAATCATGACTTCTTACCATAGTGCACAAACTCTAGTGCATAACAACATGAAAACAAGATTGAAACCCTTATACACCAATAGGGGAGAGATACTTTGATAAGATTCCTTTCATCCCCTACTCCCCTTCGTTGAAATGTCCTTGTCAATACAACAAAGAACCCTCCATTTACGAGTTAAAAAATATGTAGTTCCAACTTTGGAGAGTGAAACCGTTATACACTAATAGGGGATAGATACTTTGATAAGATTCCTTTCATTCATTGAAATGTCCTTGTCAATACAACAAAGAACCCTCCATTTATGGCCTAAAAGATATGTAGTTCCAACTTTAGTTGAAGTCTAACCTCTAAGTTAAAGTCACTACTTGAATCTAGCATGATAGAAACCCACTTAAACCATAGGTACCGACCTTGTTCCCATTTTGCACAAGGAAAAATATTAACCTCGCCCCTTCCTTTGTTTGGGTTGTAAACAATAATTCCTCCTTCGATGAATATATAATATTTCAAATAAATCTTCTAGTAGTGATGAGGTCATGGGCCCATTGAATGAGTGTATAGATGATATTGTTTTCACTTCCACACCCTCTATACTTAGCAAGTTGTATTGTCACAATTAAGAACCAACTACCCTACAATCATATGAGAATGATTTGGTTCATGACGAATAGAGGAATGATAGAAATCCTTAAGCAATGACATGAGGAAGGATGTCTTTGCAAAGTATGGTGTCTACAAAATATTATCATTTGAAGTTATCTTTAAGCATCACATTCTTTGCACATATCTACATAAGCTTGGGCTGGTACTTGAATTTAATGGGTAATATGGCAACATGCTAATTATTAAAGGGTGCAAGAAGTCACAACTAGCAAGTTTTTTGGTTGCTTGTATGCGAGGATTTAATACAAAAAATTTCACCTTTAACATGGTTACACCATCATTTTAAAAACAACTTGTATAGGGTGTAAGGGAACGGACATGAAGCTAGGCTTGGCAATTGCCTCTTTAAGATGTATGTGGCATATAAGTGTTATTATGCTGAGGTATGTGTTTGGGATGGGAATGATGAGGGATAATACCTCCACCTACCCCATTAGTCCTTCAAATAAATCTCCATTTACTCCACTTCCTACCAACATCATGGTTATGTTTGGGTAGACGATGGATCTCACTTTGGGAGCTTATACAGAGGATTTGTGAGAAAGGTGTTTATAGTTTCCATTTCTTTTGTTTAATCATTATGCTTGTGGATACCCTAGACAACATCAAGAACTCCCTTTATTTATGTTGGAACAACATTAATTTGGATTTTTTAAGCTACTCTAATAGGGTCATCCCCCTATATGGTCGAGACCTTACTTATGCGAATGGTGGGGTAAGTGACTAGTTCACATTGATATGTGGTTTAGTGAAGAAAACACTAAAAGTTTGGAGATACACAAGGGAAAGGAGAAAATTGTGATTATGTCCACTAGAGAAGGATTACCTTCTTTAACTCAACCTAGATACTTTGAGATTGCCATGGGATTTGAAGTAGTGAGAGGGATTCAAGGTGCTCTCCAATTATTTTCTTGTAATCCGGGGAATAAATAAATTCAATTTCCAAGTATGAGTAGCCAACTTGAGGCACCCCAATTAGTAATGGGGGATAGCAAAAGGCTTGTTTGTCAAGGAAGACCACATGCATGCAAGTACCCCGGCAAGGGTATTTTCTCCAACAAACTAAATTCCCACCTAATATTAAACTGGAGTTAGAATGAATGGAGAAAAAGGCAAGGGGGAGACAAGGAAACACCTCTTTCGAGGGTACTAATGTTGCAATAATGGATTAGATTAATAATACAATCTTTTCTCACAAGAAAACAATATTTCAAGCAAATTTACCTCTAATGATAATTTGATACACCAAATCTATCATTACTTAGGTAATGGAGGAACATGGCACTCAACATAAAGCCATCTTTATAAATTTCATTGAACGAACCACAAATATGAGGACCTGTCAAAGCCTTTGGAACATTAAAGTAGTGGGGCAAGTGCAGAATCAAGAAGACTAAACCTTAGCCATAGAGACTCCTAATGATAACAAAACCATATATGTGGATTCAAATTCTAAAACTAAAGAATAGGTTCCATAGTATTTGATCTCAATCCTATTTTTTGCTTTTTCTTTATGATATATATAAATGAAAATATATTCTTTGTTAAGATAAATATCATTGTGCTAGCTAGTTTGTTGAAATATGCTCCACCATCTAATTATGTATGTATTCTAGTTACAAGTTTAAAATAACACCAAATATTTGAAGATATATAAGATTTTTTTTTGCTCATGAACATTATCCTAGGCACACCTAAGAGTAACAATGGTATTTTGTTGACCCATTGTAGATCCAATTTCCCTTGTGGCAAGATACAATGGAGATGGTTGTATATCTATTATACAATATTAATAGAGTAGTTGTGTTAACTTAAAAAAACATCATGTTAAAAATAGATCTACGATCATATCTCATCAAAAAAGAGATGGAAGGGTACCAAGGTCATTAAATGATGTGCACATGTTTGGTAGAGGCAAGTTAGGAATATCATGGAATATCACCTGTGACAAGCCCTTGCACTTTGTATCACGAAGGAAGTTTTAGATATAAATTTTTTAGCGTCATCGATAGACATAGCAAAGTACATATGTTAAAAATTCCAGGTCCTAGTAAATAATAATTTTAGAGTAACAATTCGTGGAAGTTGTGGGTTTTTACAAGTCCAAAAACTAGTCTCAACAAGGTGCTATTGGTGAAACTGTTATACTTGAAACTTGAAAGATAGAAATCGAGTGCCACTTGTTGAATAAAAATAAATATAGGCTGTGGTATTTATATTAAAATTTTTAAAAGAACTAGAAAAGTGTACACATATCAAGTCATGCAAGTTCATTCTCCTACACGTGACAAAAACAACAAGTTTTGGGGAATTTACTATAACCCTCTCTTGGCATATCAAAATTTGGTCAAACCTATGGTATTGGAGAGAAGACATACTAGGCTACTACAAGACTAAATTTCAGACTCAAGGGGGGCAGGATTACAAAGATATTTCAGAAGAAAGGTCAACTAGCATGACAATCTACACACCAACATTTCTGAAGGTATCTTAACTTGTAACTTGCATAAATTTTCGGAATGGAGTATCTGTTTTGTGTGGTTCAAAAGATGTGATAAAGAGGAAGTGGAGTAGTATTATAGGGAAATATTATTTTGGGATCACATGGAAAGGGTTTATTCAAAAAATATTATGCCAATTAAGACTCCTGAAAGCTCAACCATGACTCATGAAGAAAATGAGGAAATTTGTAACCAACTATCCAATTGGGGGAGAAATTTAACAAATTGAGTGATATGTAAATTGCACACATTCATTTGGTAAAAAAAAAAGAGAAAATAAATTGAGTTGAAAATGAATATGCAAAAGATGGAAATGATGGATTGAACGATGGAAATAAGAAAGATGATCTTGAAGACATGAGTGGGGTAATTTTGAATAACATAAGAAACTCTTGACCCCTTATTTAACTCCTCAAAAAGAAGATAAGGAGAACAAAAGGATAGTATCCCAATCACATAGTGAGAAAAAATTGGAGAACAAGATGTTTGAGTCCTTAACACTTGATAATTTAACACCCCATAATCCACATCATCATGGGTTCAACTCAAGACCAAGGACCTACTTCAATCCCAAAATTAATGTTAGAAATTTTGATGGCAATGATCCAATCACACAAATATTCTAGATGGATTAATTCTCAAATCTATACTGGGTGCCAATTTTGAAAAAGGTAATTATATTATCCTTGTATTTAGAGCTTGATTAATTTGCATGGTAGCAATCAATTTGTGATGATAAAGAAACTATATTATTTCTTGGATTGTATTTACAAGTGAATTTATAACATGTTATGGGAGATTAAGATCAACACCTTCTTTATCCACTTGATAAATCTCAAACAAAGAGGTATAGTTACAAACCACATTAAGAAATCTCAAAAGTTGAGTCTTAGAGTGGAGCATTCCAAAGGATAATTTGTTGGATCTATTTATAAGAACTTTAGAGGAGAGAATTCAACATGATATACATATGTTTGAAAATAAATCCTTGTAGAATGCTTATAGTTTGGTAAAGAAAGTTGAAAGTAAAAATATGGATACTAGAAGGGATATTACTAACAGCTATAGAAAGGGAAATGCACAACCCCCCCCACTTAGCCTACAAGTTTGATGCCTCAGCAGGTGGAGGAAAGAAGAGCAAAGAGATTATGTTTCAATTGTGACAATAAGTATAGTAAGGGCATAAGTTTAGTGAGAATAAATTATTCTACATAGATTGTGAAAATGAAGAAGATCTAGGAATGAAACAATCTAAAAACTAGAAGATAACTTCAACCATATATTTTCATGCTTTTGCCGGAATTAGCACTCGTCAAACTCACAAGATAGAACGATATATAAAAAAGAAAAATGTAACAATGTTTATTTGTTAACTATTTAGCTCTAGAGGCACTCCGCATGTTTTTGTCTTGTATGCGTAAGTGACCATGCACTAGCTAGGCTACCTGACTTTGTAATGGTGTTTTATAAAGTTTTAAAGTGACTCTTATGTAATGGGACTTTTTATAAAGTATTCCCTCGTTTTAATTTTATAAAGTGACTTTATGAGATAAAGTGCACTTATTTCATAAAGTAAAATGATGACTTTATTAAAATTAAATGTAATCGATTTTGGAGGGAAAGTTTCTCAACCATTGATCATGTAAAGGCAAGATAAAATCTTGGCCTTTGGATTTGGGGATTGGGGAAGGTGAAAGCTCACTTTCGAGTTATAAGAGAGCCTAGGGTAGTGTGCAAGACAATAAAATCATTTTCTAAGAGTGAGCATTTGACTAGGTTAATTTTTCAGAGAGAGAGGGGGCTGCTTTCTCAAGTGGGCACAAATCCGAGGAGCTAGGCATGCATCCCAAGTAGTTTTTTTTAGCTGGTTCGTATTGTATGGACTGTTGTACCGTACTGTACCTTTCTTGCTGCACGTAAATCGAGGAGGTCACACATGATGTACGAATTTGCTGGGCACACAAATCGAGGAGACGAGAAGACAAATTGATGTGGGTTGTTGTGGTAGAGGCAGTACAGGTCGTACTATTGTTTTGGCATGCAAATTGAGGTGCTGCACATTTTTTGAGGTGATGGTACAGTCATTAGTTGTTGAACTAAATGTTGCTGTAAATTGATATTTTTGCCTGAAAAATGATGAAATAAAATTCTCTTGCACTGGTTTTCCCCAGAGAGGGTTTTACCAGGGTCATATTGACCAAAATTTATGCTCTTTATTGGGTTTATTAGTCTGTTGTTTTTTATGTCATTTTCCACTGCAAAGAACTTAGTTTTTTAATGTTTCAGCTTCATGGTTGTTGGGTTTAATGCATGAGAAGTCTTTTACTTAATAACAATTTAAAGTTTGAAATCTGGAGTAAGCTAAGTGTTTGACAAAGGTTTGATTTCTTTGTCAAATTTCTACATGGTATCAGAGCTGAGGCTCTGTGATAACAACTGATTGTGGGTGCAACAATATTGTTGAGTTGTTGGGCAAGGGTTATTGCTTATTTTTTTTAACAACATGTGTATTGGAAAACCTTATTTGCATGTGATTTGCAGGTGGTGTGAAGAATGAAACTCTTGTTTTTTTGGTGGATTGATTTTTAACTCTTTGAGATGGCTACTAGTTTGAGGTTGGAGGATAGATTGGATGGAGTTGGGAATTTTGTTCCTTGGATGGCTAGGATAGTGCTTATTTTGGAGGAGAATGAACTATGGGATGAAGTGGTGCATAACACACAGGCGAATCCAATTCAAAATTCCTACTTCCACTGATGCACAAGCACTAGCATCCTTTAACAAAAAGGACATCAAGGCCAGGTAGATCATCCTTGATGCGGTAAAGGACCATGTTATCTCACACCTCTCACGTAAGGATCGTGCATTTAAGATGTGGGATTCTTTGACTAGCTAATACGAGAGTTCAAATGAGAACTGAAAGATGGTTTCGAGGAAATAACTAAGGGACACCAAAATGACCAAGACCAAGAATGCTTCTTCTTACCTGACTCAGATTTCTCAGGTTCGTGATGAGTTGGGTGCTAGTGGCGAGAAAGTGGATGATGTAGAGATGCTGAGCGTTGCCTTGAATGGTTTCTCTCAACCTTGGCATGAATTTGTGCGTGCAGTTGTGTCTAGAGAGAATTTTCCTTCATGGGATAAACTTTGGGATGACTTCACTCAAGAGGAGCTGAGATCTAGTTCCACTTCCACAGGGCAACAAAATGCAGCTGATTAAGAGAATGTTGCTATTTCAGCTAAGAGCAAGAAGAAATCCAAGAAATATTTGAGCAAAGTTCTGTGTTTTGCTTGCAGCCAGTATGGCCACTTTGCTTCTCAATGTCTTGAGAAGAAGAAGAAGGAGGAGGAGGAGGATACGATTGTTGTAGCTTCAACTGAAGTAGAGGACTTTGCGAGAAGATTCGAGAATGAGTTCTCGTTGTTCTCCCTTATTTCTAGTGCCAATAGCAATGGAGTTGTTCAGAATGGTAGTCGGTATATTGACAATGGATCCTCTTTTCATATGACCGAAATATGGCATATATTCCGTATCATTTCTAAAACTGGTCATGACCGGTTTATTCAGTTAGAAGGGGGACATGCACGTGTAGTGCGAGGAGTTGGAAATGTCAGATTCTAGCTTAACCATGGAGGATACATCGGGCAAGATGGGGTTCTCTTTGTTCCAGGGATGAGGGTTAACTTGCTCTCGGTCTCAAACTTGGAGGATGCAGGGTATTCAACATTGTTCCAGAGGGGACATATGTACATATTTCCAGATAGAGATGATCTGGGACATGTTTATATATACTCGAAGAGAGCGGGACTGATTGATCCATAGTTTATTGGTGATTGGTTCAGTGAGTTGTACAAGTTCAGTGCACAACCCACGGTTGATGAATCATACAAAAAGTAGGAGGCTCCTGAGGTTGCAGTGGCACCAAGGTTATATTCTCAAGTTTCAATGGAAGAGAGGGAGTCTCTTCTGAGTACTAGTAGGAGGCTCAGCCAATATGAGCGGACCAATGCTCAAGATTGGAGAGTGGATTCTCCTAGGAACTTAAGGTTCCGAGTGGCTACCAAGAGATTATCTTCAAATTCGAGTTCAGTGCAGGTAGTAGCGTTAGTTCCAAGTTCAGAGGGAGCTCCTACTGCAAACAATGTGATGGATTTGAGGACATGACCTAATGATGATGGCAGTGAGTACCTCCCTCTCTCTCGAGGCACTCCGCATGTTTTTGTTTTGTATGCAGAAGTGACCATGCACTAGCTAGGCTACTTGACTTTGTAATGGTGTTTTATAAAGTTTTAAAGTGACTCTTATGTAATGAGACTTTTTATAAAGTATTTCCTAGTAAATGAGCCAAGCCTTCCGCAACTTGTCGATTTCAGTTTGATAGCCATGGCTTTGGAGGGGTGCATAGGTCATTGTTTCTATCGAACTGAAAGAGCATCTAGCCATTTGTAGATATGATGACAGACAATGGAGGGATCCAATCTAGTCATTTTTGAGTATGCCCAACCAAGCCGACACATCACAAAATTATTTGAATAAGGCTTTGTAAGCCACAACCTTGTTTGTGTAAGAAGAAGCTCCGAGAATCCTGTTTTCAGTAATGTTAGGTTTTATAGAAATATCTGCATTTATAGTGGGGGAGATGTTAACCATATTACTAATTGTATAAAGCGACTTTATGAGATAAAGTGCACTTATTTCATAAAGTAAATGGTGACTTTATTAAAATTATAAATGTAACAAATTTTGGAGGGAAAGTTTCTCAATCATTGGTCATTTAAAGGCAAGATTAAATCTTGGCCTTCGAATTTAGGGATTGGGGAAGGTGAAAAGTCAATTTACAGTTATAAGAGAGAGCCTATGGTAGTGTGTAAGACAAGGAAACCATTTTCCAAGAGTGAGCATTTGGCTAGGTTAATTTTCAGAGAGAGAGGGAGCTGTTTTCTCAATTGGGCATAATTCCCAAGGAGTTTTTTTTTCTTTCTCAAGTGGGCACAAATCCCAAGGAGTTGGGCACACATCCCAAGAATTATTTTTTAGGTGGGCCATATTGCACGGACTGCTGTACCATACTGTTGGGTTGTACTATATCTTTATTGTTGCACACAACTGGAGGAGGCCGTACAGGCTATACGAATTTGCTGGGCACACAAATCGAGGAGCATTCAAATTTTGGTAGCTTGAATGGCCTTTGGTTTGTATATTTTGTCTTATTGGCTAGATGTTTCAGACAAAACCACTATTTTAATAGAAGCTCTTTATTGGTTCTGGTTAAAAAATAATAGTTATAAATTTATCAAGACCTTAAATACATGAATAAAGGTTCTTAAGGCTTGAGCAAACTACTCTAAGGCCTTAAAGATTATAAGAATCTAGCATGTCAATGCTAAGACTAAACCACTACTTGGCTCATATATCAATTGTGTCCCTAATCAACGTTTAAGCTCTACTTGACAAGGTCGCTCTACATACATTAATAGAATAGCATTAATATTCAATCGATTAGCAGCAACAAAACACAATAACACCAAAATCATAGAGATGTAATGGCTTCAAAAAATGTCACCCAATGCTGGCTGCGCGTTACAATTGGCAATCATGTCCTATTTAACGCCCCAAGTAAATCCTTACGCTTGCCTTGTCATAAAAGTTAAGTTATATTTGACATTACTCAACGCATTCCTTAATGTATAGGTTTGCCTCTTAAGGATATATTATATTTGATAATGATATCACTTGGATTAGTATGTATTGAAGTTATATCAATTCTAAATCCATCAATCTTTTTAGTTTTGAGCACAAGTCCAAGGTTAATAAAGTGTAAGAAAGGAGTTTGGGGAAGCTTATGATATTTTTGTTAATATAAGGTTTTTCTTTATCATAGTGAAGTTTTTCATGATCTAAGGTTTTCCCATCTTTTGGGTTACTCTCTTGGTTTTGAATAATGATGATGCCAAATGCTTGGAAAAACGTTAACAAAGATAGAAGATGATCTCAACAAAGGTATAGAAGTAATGAAGGCAAATAGTTTTTCCTTTTGATGGAGCTCTTGCACATGGATTAGTGTTTCTCTTGGCAAGGTTATTGGCATGAATTATATTCTATCTTGGTGATGCTCTTAGCATGGAGATAAATCCAATATTTCAAGAATAAACAAAAAATGAATCAACTTTGCAAGATAGGATTATTGTAAAATCACAAAAATTCAAATTTAAAGGGGCACTAACCTATAACCCAACCCAATAAGGACTACACTTGGGCACATGAGGTTAGTAACATAAATACCCAAATGCAAGATGATAAGGTATATTTCAAAGTCAATAATGGTTAAAACATCAAAGAAGAAAATCACGACTTTACAAAAATGAAAAGTGCCCCCAAAAATGAATTTTATGCTAATTAGACACAACAATCTATAGCATATTTTCAAGCTTCCCTGGTTGCTAATTCTTGACCACCTTGGAAGCTATTATTATTAAGCTTCTCAATATCATCTATATTTTTTTGCACTGTGACCATACTTTGTAATAAGCTTTAGTTTCAAATAAATTTATTACAGTTGAATAATATCCATTATCTTTATGCCAACTAAGGAAGGAACAAGAGAATCATGCTTTCTACTAACATTGGTTGATTGGTTGTGCTGTGACATTCTTGTTACTCAGCGCTACCCTCTTATTCTCTATGCCGTGATTTATTTGTTTATTTTAAATCAATATACCCATTTTACATGCTTCGCTCAACAATTTATGCCTAATAGTTGTGCATCTTGGAAATGCTTCTACAACATAACTACCTCATTAAAAAATATAAACTTATCCCATATTGGTTGAGATAATTGGTCCCTGGTAACATATAAGCTCCAATATGCCTATGCTAATGCCAACATAATGATTGATATTTGAGTTCATGTTAATTTCATTGTGTCTAATTAGGCAAGCTATCTTTTGGATAATTTGCCTAGGAGTAGTGAGTATCCACAAAAGCCACTATTAATGGCTTTTTCCATAAGATCTTTTGAATTGACTTCCAAAAGTCAATGCATAAGATCTTTTGAATTGACTTCTTCCATGTGTAAATTCATTGATTGACAGATATGTATAAGATCTCTGATGAAACAATTTATTCATTGTAAGATTAAATCATTGGGTAATGAGAGTACATATTCATTGCAATATTTACTGACACAGATCCATCTTCAAAGTGATCAAATTTCTGAGATGTAAATGTTAATCATTTAATTCCATGTAATGTATTTAATAACTTTATTTAAACAAAAATGTAATCTAATGCAAGTGACAACATATGATCACCATACTGAGTTGTCAAACACTAAACCTGTTATTCTCAATATATATATATATATATATATTAAATCTATATTCAATTCCTTCCAATGTCAAATTAGAAAGTTGTCTTGTTCGCCTTTTGACATATTAGTGTACAGATATGTGCTAAATAAATAACAGGTTGATGGCATCTTGCTAAAATCAGAAGTGAAAATGTTAGATGGCATCGCTGATGAACTTATGTTTGTTTGTCTACTCTAATACTCGTCAAAAAAACTTCTTAAAAGAATATTCTGTCTCAATGCAAAGACGAGATTAACGCGAGACCAGGTTTTCCAATCATTTTAGGAATTTGTTTTAAAAAAAAACGAGGCCCATTCAAGGAAATATATTTAATACTGAAAGCAATAGTAAATGGCCCCAGACTTCTTAAATGACTCTGCTAGTCCATTCTGATATTCACATAGTCTGTACCTAAGTCACATAGGATGCGTTTCCAACAAAGGCGGGTTGTATGAAGTGATATGGGATAACCGATGAACTATGAAACCCCAAAAATAAACCATTGAATAACGAAAACTGAATAAAGGCCTCAATTCTTATTTTATGAGGCCTGCATGATTTGCTTTGATAGGCCTCTATCTTAGAAACAATCGCAACTATTAAAATGATAGAGCCAAAAATGAAAAATTCAGAGATTATGACTTGCGAATGGATATCTTTGATATACAACATTGGGTGATTACACCTCTCTCAATTAGAATATGGTTCTAAAGATAGGCCTACGTGTATTTGTGACAATGAATTTACTCTGCCAGAAAATTGGCTCTTGAGACGTACAACTAAAAGAATAAATGATGCCTTTAAAAATGCAAATAATTGACCAGTTAAGACTAGTAAATTCTAAGTGAAAAGAGTAACAACATCTTTTCGATACCCACGGACCATAAGAAGTCTGGGAATGTTCTCGACCAAAAGATCCATATACTCCATGTAGAAGTATGGAGGATGATTTGGCGGTGGTGGTGGCAAACTAACTAGCACGACAGCTGCCATTCGTGAATACCGCAAGATAGTAGCATTTAGCTTCAAAGTAGTGTAAAGGAATTTATTAACTTGATGCTCATTAATAGATGTGGATCCTTCTCCCTCTGCATTCATTTTCCTCTTCATGTCCGCAGCCTGCAGCGCTATGCGCTTTCGTGCTTTTGAAAATGCCTCCATGGCATCTTCACGTCCAGTTTCCAAACCTCGATCTTCTTTATGTGCCTCCCATGATTTCATGGTAATGACAATTACTTCAGCTTGCATGCGAAGGTCGTACAGAAACTTCTTTACATCTGTTTTCAACTCCTCTGCTTCAGTATCCTCTTCGGCGATGCAGAATACCTGAATCTTACAACTCTCAAAACTTTCCTTTGTAAGCAAAAGCTGAGAAAGAAGCAACATGAGACCACCATCACGTACTATCCAATAAAGGTCAATTGTTCCAAACTGTTTCTGGTACTCTCCGGGCCATTCATCCAAACCTTTCACTGTGACAACTGCTTTATTAGCAACAATACAGTCATTTATGATGCTAACAAATGTTTCTGATATCTCTTTCGAATTTTCTTGTCTCCATATTTCTGGGTAACGCATTACAATGATGTTGGGTTTAAGATTTCCAAGGCCCATTGTTTGGACAATACCACGAAATCCCTCTTGCATGTTTTCAGCTACAATGATTTCTGCAACCCCCTCACAGTTCTTATAATCAATATATGCAGCCAATTGTCGACATGCAACTTTTGCTTCCTCAGCCTTTTCATTGTAGTCACCATCCAGTATTGAAACGAAGATTGACATGCCTCGGCCCTTTTTCTTCATGCAATTTGCAAAATCAGCTAGCTTTGGATGACAAGGTACATTCTCGGGTAGTTTGCCCCATGGCCTGCAGAATATTAGGGGAATTGGATACCAGTTCTTTGGATGGACTTGATTAGCTGCAATGAGAACAGATATATATATGTATATAAGACAATACTTCTTTAAACAAAATAACAGTCACACAAAAAGTAATCAAATAAAACCGTTAACATCTGCAGAATTGAAGACAGAATACACCATATACCGAAGTTTTCAGGTAAAGTTGATAATCTATCCATTGGAAATGAAAATGGTGAAACTAGATGATAAACAGAATTCCTCTGTAACAAACAGTAAAGTGAAAACTACTCTGATTTGTTTGTTTCAGCGGCTCCTCAGCTTAAGCCTTAAACCCATAAGAATATGTAATGTGTATATGTTTCTAATTTTCTGTGCCATTATCTTGTACAAGTGCTCTCCTTTATCCACTATTATCGGAGTTCACTGGCAGCGAAAGATGAAATCCCCGAACTGTGTTCTTGCAAAGAGGTCAGTTTGTCTGTTGGTAGGTGAGTGGACTCCTAGTACCCAAGGTGAAATCAACATAGCGGGCTCCTTGTACCCACAGTGAATGCAATATGGTCAACTCTTAGTACCCAAGGTGAAATCAACATAGCGGACTCCTAGTACCCACAGTGAATGCAATATGGTCAACTCTTAGTACCCAAGGTGAATGCAATACGGTGCATCTCATACAAGTTCCAATACTCTGCCAACAATTTACGTTTTAAAATTTAATGAAGGAATACTTTTCAGATACAATTAACTGATAGACAAAAAGAAAAAACCATTTTCAATTTTACAGTACCAAATGAAAATACAAAAGCAGACAGTTAAGGCAAGTTCACTTGCAATGAACCCATGAAACAGCCCCACAGAAAATCTAATTAAACAATGATGAAAACAACTGCACTATCTGGAGCAGATTTTGCAGACTGATGATAGCCTTATCATTTGCCCTGGTTATTTACAACAATGTTTTTCTCATGGCCTTAGGTTCCCACTTGTCCAATTGAGAGTGCATTCTCACCAGCATGAGTCAAACCACCATATCCCTTGGGATGATAGGATCTGCTGAATATGATCACTTCAGGAGCATTTCATCTTCTAGTGTCCCATCTACTACAAGTCTAAGGGAGATTTTAATGTCTTTACAAAGAATCGAGAAGTTGTTATCCTGTTTCTTTTGTTATCCCACCCAGAGAAGTTTGGCCTTGTTTATTCAAGAGACCACTATATTTTAATGAAGGTGTTGCGTCAACTCTCTATTCCATCCTATCTCAACCATTGTGGTGATCAAACGTACAGCAGATGCTATCAATATTAGGAGAGACAGCAACAGACCAATCAAGCATTTCCCCTCACCTATGCTGCCCTGAGATTGAGTCATCTGTTAAAACTTAAAAGTCTAGCATCATGGAGATAAACCAACTCCCCTCCACATCTAATCCAGGCCCTGAATGCAAGAATGTTTACACAAGTTCTTACACTCCATGAGTATGTCAGCCTTAGATGGTAAGAGGGTTTTGGCGAGGAATTCCTTACAACTTCCCCAATTAGTCCAGTCACCTCAATTTGACCTGGGACACTCTCCCAACAGCATGTCAGGCTCAACATCTGGAACTTTACAGTGATCAATGGCATTGCGAATTCTTTGAGTGACTCTGACCAAGGCTAGTCCCCTTTCTTTAATGTGTTCATCTTCTTCCTGATTATTCTCTTACACATTGTATAGGGTTTCATTCAATAATTAAATCCTTCTTTTATCCCATGTTTTTATCTTCTTGCATTTAGTTTAGCCTAAAATTGTTACCTTTTTAGATGTGCTAGGCACAACTTATTTTGCTATTTGTAACATTTGTACTCTTCAGTCTTACTGACCTTCCTTTGATAATTAGTGGACATTAAAGATATTATTGCATATCATTTCACTAAATCTGGCATCCAAATGGATAACGAAGGCCTGGTGTTACCGGTTGAAATGACAGTCTAAGCCACTGGCAAGCATATGTGGAGAAAGTAACCACTGTCACCTTAGTCACTTCTCCAAACTTCTTCGGAAGTTGAAACCTCCTAGGGGAGAGCCCTATTTAACTCTACAAAAGACACTTAGACACCAAACATATCTCCTATGTGTGTATGGTTAGTGACCAGTGCCTAATGGAGTTTGGAAGAGGATATGAATAATAAAAGTTCATTCATCCAAGGACAAGCCAATTACATAACTAATTTGTTCCAATAAGCCAATAACAAGTGCAATATGTAGGAATTAGCAAAAATACATGTATTACATCATTACTAAGTAATTAAGGCCCACATGTACAAGTAGTAATAGTGATATGCAGATATTAACCAAAAGTAATTTATCACAATAATCTAAAGCAACAATACAAGTAAGATGTATCATTCATTCATGCAAGTATTTATGACAACATTAGTTATATATAGATAGATCAATTATGAGGACGACCGAGCTTTTAGGGAGCGCCCAAAAATTTAGGGCGCAGAATTTTAAGGCCCAAAATTTTAGAAAGGGTGCAAAATTTTAGGGAGGGCCTGAGATTTAAGGGCGCAGAATTTTAGGGTCCAAGATTTTAGGGCACAAAAATTTAGGGCCCGAGATTTTAGGGCCCAGAATTTTAGGAGCCGAAAATTTTGGGAGGCCCTAAATTGGCCAGATATTTGATTTTTTGGAGATATTTATAAAAATTGCAGACCTAAAACTAACCATAGAAACTATGTTTTGAAAATGAAAATGGTGTGAGAGCTAAGGGAAACCCTACCCAACCTAGGGCTTCTAAGGAAAAAGACTAACCTAGTGAGGAAGGGTCCTAGGTTAAGCAACTAGCCTAGAAAAACTAAGGAGAAACCCTAGGGCACCCTCACAATGAGACGTGTCGTCGTTTGCTAAGGTGACAAGAGGAAGGTAAAGGCGTATCCTGGGGCAAAGTGCAGCTATAAGGCCACAACTAAGACTCAAACATGCACACCCACCAACATCCAACAAAAAGGTAAGAAGCCTGACTTCCTTGTGCTTGTGTTCATCCAACAAATTGAAGCATCACCAAAGCATAGATTCACTGAAGAATTACTAGAAAATAGCTTGCATTAACCAGAAAACTTCCTCAAAAGGAGCATATTCATCTAGAGAAACCCTAAGGGGGGTAAAACAAGTGCATAGTGTATTATCCCATAAGTTCTCATTTAAAATGAAAGTGAGGAGATCTATTTATAAGATCTCACACTCACTTTTACAAATAAAATCCAGGTCGACATGCCTTAAAACAAGTAAATTCACAATTATTAAATGTCAACTTAAAATTAAAAGAAAATAATAATAAAATATAGACTAAGGTAGGCTACTTGGGGGATTTGCATCCCCAGGTGCCAAAACATGCTCAAATAAGCGAATCGCTTTGAAGGAAAGGTCGGGGCGGGCTGGAGGGAGGGTGTTATGCCCCTTCTAACCCTAGAATACTGTAAAATCCCTCAACGCCCTCCTCAAAGCACGAAAACGACCTGGCATGGAGGATTCCTTCCTCTGCTCTAATCCATAACCAGTTCAATATGCTTAAAGCTCATGTTCATAGTTAGCTTGAATCCGTATTCACCTAATCAATCTGTACTATTGATGTAAGTATAACGATTCAGTACATAGCTTATGGAAAATACGGTATTATCAGGAAAGAAGGCCAGGGAGAGCAAGGACCCACTGGTTGAAGGGCCAGGAGGGTGTATGAAGTGGCCGCGACTGAAGACTAGTGTCTCGTGGCTAAAGCAGAGGCCACCAGAGCGCACAAGAAGGGAATGGAGCCATGAGACCCAAAAGTCAACCTTTAGGGGCCCCGAACACCAACCTTGAGGTTAAGAACCTCTTTAAAGGGTCGTCAGCAATGCCATTAAGCCATAGTACCCTTAAAGGAGGACCAAAGGGTCCAGCTATGACTGCCATCGTTCAATAGCACCCGTCCTGGTCGAAAAAATTGGGCCTCTCTCCTTGCGGTACACCTGAAGGTGCGCTGGGTGCAAGTGCAGTGTAACACCTGGGAAGGGAGGGAGCTGAAAAAATCAACAACCTTATAAGTGTTTCATTGTATTCAAATCACCTTCAACGTTTTTTGTTCTCCTTTTTATTTAGGAAGGATTTACCTGTACAAACTTTAAACAGCCCCCGTCTGAAATCAAACTTAGAACTTCACTATTAGAAAAATAAGGGTCCAAGATTAACTTGCAAGTGGAAGAGATGACTTGGACATGGCTTAGGATAAGGGTTTTATTGTTATGTATGGATGGACTATTATGAACCAAATGGTTCATTCACTTGAATACGACAAAACCATCTAACTATCAGAAACAAATAATAATTATTGATATGAATATGATGATGATTTACAATTGCTAGTGACATTATAAATACTCATTGAATGGTCATGAGCATGAATGGATATGAATTCTGGGGGCAACTGACTTATGTTTATATATTATTAATAATTATTATTATTTATTTAATATCTGTTGAATTGTATTATGCTGCAATCATAAATCTATGGTGAAAACTTCAGCAAACCCTAATCCGGCCAAGTTGAACACTTCAGATGTATAACCCTCACATCTCACCAACACGAATGCTCTATGGAAATGAAGTCTGGTCTCTGGTCTTGGAGCTATGCAGAGATCTCTGCTCTTCAGAATGACTCTAAGGCTTTTGTTCAGTGTAATCTGCACCCAAAACAACCAGCTGACAATGCAATATTAATCAGGACTTAGAATTTGAGATTCTCTGTTGTTAATAACCAAACAGGCATACAAGAAATGGATCTGCTTCCATTCATCGACAGGAAGAAAATAATGAGAACTGTCTTCTGCTCACTCTACCCAGCACTCTAATTCAATTACTCACATCTGTAATGTATGGATATGTAATATCTCCACAAGTGCTGGTTCTATAATTGTTCCAAATGCTCAGGTTCATATATGCAGGTCCAGATGAGTGCCCAATTAAAGAGCCAACCCAATGTGTAATGTCAACCCAAAACAAGTTTGTGTATGCAAAACTCAGCCCAGCTTCTTTTTTTCAAATAATACACCATCTCAAGGATCTATAGAAAGCAAGAACTACGGAGCAGAGTTCGAGCCAGCATAGCGACAGGTTATAGAACCTCTCTTAATTGTGGTGACCAATCACATGCAGCTACATCAGCGTTTTTTATCCATTATCTTTACGACATCGCTCCAATCAATAAAATGAATAAATCACTCCAGTATTCATAATGAACAGAAGCACTTTCTTAATCTCATTGTTACCAGCATTGATATGAATATCCAAACATTCACATCAGGACCAGAAATCAAAATCGGAACAATTACAGATCACAGCGTTTGCCTCTCCTTATCTCTCAGCAATCGGCAAAGCAAGGGGAATGGTTTTGCTTGCAAAGGAAGAGACAAGAAAGGAATTACAAATACCAAATTTTTGCCTTCTTGCTCTCTGTTTGACCATCACAAATTACCTGTCACCGACTCATCAGTGTGCTGGCTGACAATGACTCAACAATTCTTGTAGAATACACTGCCAGTGCCCATTGAGAGACTCCACAAAAGACAAACTTGCCTTTATGGTAACACAAATTGCTGAATGTGTAAGCTGTTGAACTTTTCTCATATAGCAGTAAAAATACAATTTTCAGATCTTGATAATTACTTCCTAATGATTTTCAAATGTTAAATTTAGCCCACTGTTATCATTGAATAATTATACACTGAAAATTTCAACTTCAAATTGCAGCATAAACACAAGATCATAGAAGGACAGCCATGCACAAAAGACACAGATTTTCGCCCGGGAAACCCAATATTGGGAGAAAACCCAGCCAACTTTTCTTAGAAGAAATCAGTCCAATTTATGTACATTACCAATCATGAAGAAACCCTAGCAAGGGTAGCAAACCTCTAGAGACAATAAGAAACCCCACAAATTACTCCTTGTGCCTTTGCTAGGCCTTCATCATCATCAAATCACAGAGAAGAGTGATTTGATGATGAAAATGAAATGTGTGAGCACTTTATTTATACACATCATGTGACCTTTAATTTCCCTGTGGGGCTGATTTGTACTTTTGATGAGGCCGACTTGTCTTCATTCTTCTCTAGAACTTCTTCAATGGTATGACTCGTTTTCTTGGTTATTTCTTCTCTGCTTGAAAAGTTGTCCATGTTAATGATCATCTCCTCACATGCATGTCTATTCACGCGAAGAGCTCTAATGTTGCATTGACCCACTAAGAAGTCCCGAACACTTCTTAGAGCCATGCCAATTTAACATTATACTAGACTTGTACATTCCACAAGGAGATGAAAGCCCTTATCAAATAAACAAGTCAAAACTCCAATGTAGAATAGATCACTCCATCACGGAGCACTCCCTCACAGAGTATGCATTGTGACCTTGAGCCTTGAGCCTTATTCACACTTAGACAAATCACATGAATAAGCAAGGATGTGCAAACACCCTGGGGCCAATCTCCTCACACCATATGAATCAGGATAATGGGAGATTGTCTGCCCCTACCTGGGCCATTCACCACTAGCCAAATCATCATGGCCATTTCCCATGGATGAATGTCTACCAGATGCTGCAACCTGGAGAAACATAAACATAAGCATGGGTTGAAGGGTAGGCGTATTGATGAGTTTTTAACTTAGCAGTACAATTTTCAGATCTTGATAATTATGTCCTAATGCCACTTTTGTCACTGCATAATTACACAGAAAATTTCAACATTTACTTGCAGCAGAAATAAAACAACGATCACTGAAAGATTGCCATGCCAAGAAACACAAAGATTTTACCCTGGGAAACACAATAGGGAGAAAACCCGACAAATTTTTCTTAGAAGAAATCAAATCCAATTCAAGTACAATACCAATCATGAAGATCAACTCTAGCACAAGAGAGATTCGCCGTCCTTCACAAGAAAACCCAAGCAAGGGTAGCAAATCTTCCAATACAATAAGAACCCCCAAAACTACTCCTTTGACTTGTATCTAGGCTTGGTTGAAATTGCGCACTAGGAGAGAGAGAAGATGTGTAATGATGAGTGTGCAAATGAAGTGTGAGAACACTTTATTTATATTCTTCATTGGGGCTGACTTGTACACTTTCATTGGGGCCGACTTGCTAGTTTTGATATTCATCTTTTATTTATCTTCAGGTCAACTTGTCTTCTTGTCTTCATTTTCTTCTGAGACTTCTTCAATGGTTTGTCTTGACTTCTTGGTTATTTCTTCATAATAAGAAAGTTATCCTTGTTGATGTTCATCTCCTCACATGCAGATCAAATTCATCCATGTTATCCTTTGATGTTGATTTGACCCCACTCTAAGAAGTCCCGAACACTTCTTAGAGCCTATGTCAAATTCAACATTAGATTAGACTTGTATATTCCACGAGGGGATACAATCCCCTATTGAATAAACAAGTCAACTAACTCGAATATATAATAGATCACTCCTCTGAGCACCTCTTCTCGGAGAATGTAATGTGACCTATAGCTTCCTTCTCGAAGCACTCTTTCTCAAAGTAAGCATCTCGAGCCTTGTTTACTCTTAGTCACTTCTCATGACTAACAAGGCTACGTTGGGGCCATTCTATACCAACCATTGGTCACTTATCATGACCTCTATGGGAGAATGTCTAGAGAATGTTGCTCGATGCTGCAACCATGGAGAAACATCAACACTCCCTCTTAGCGAGGGGAACATTATGCATCATGCCAAGATTCACACTTGGTGAGAATGTTTATAATCCATCTTGGAGATGTACTGCATCAAGGCCATTCACCATTAGCATAGCCCTGTGGGTGAATGTAACATTTACCACTAGCATAGCCTCGTGAATAAATGTCTGCCCAATGCAGCTCATCTGACGATCCATCTAGGCCATCCATCACTAGCCAGATCACATGGCTATTTTCCTGTGAGTGGATATTTAGCCGCTCATCTGTAAAGCCATCTCCATATCCGGGCCATTCACTTCTCGTGAACATTCAACCACTCGTCTTACTGCATCATGTCTTGTGTGAAGTCCTGCAAGAAGCTTCCAAAGCTACACTGCTTTGCAACTTGCGACATTGGCTCCCCCTGTGTTGTAGCTACTCCCTCTGTGTTGGAGCACCTTGCTCCATCCACACCTGAGTATTCTTCTCCCTCTGCATCTGGGAACTTTGCTCCTACCTGGGACAATCTCCCCACACCATATGACTCAAGATAATGGAAGATTGACCACTGTGTATCCATCTGTGTCACCTTCAATCAAGTGGGTCTACTAATAAACATTGAATACCATCCAAGATTCTCTCAAACCCTGCAAAACTCCATAGCCTATATAGGGGTAAAACAAGTGCATAGTGTATTATCCCCTAAGTTTTGTCTCTAAAATGAAAGTGAATTAAGATTCCTCGAAAGAAGATATTTTTGTGTTTTAGTTTCTTTGCAGAGTCGAAATAGGGCTCTCCCTTAGGAGGTTTCGACTTCCAAAGAAGTTTGGAGAAGGTTAAGGTGACAGTGGTCACTTCCTCCTTCATATGCTTATCGTGACTAGCCCTGCTAGTTCATCCGGTAACAATCCCCTTGGATCTACTATCATTGTTTGGAAAAGAACACTTGGCATTCTTTCCAAGTGTAAAACCCTTGCAAATATTTTCAAGCTTTATTTGAAGCTCTAGAAGACTTCTTTATGAAATGTGCCTTGGTATGATAGCTGGTATGCAAGTGAAGATTTGTCTTCTCTATCAAGACTTTTCTTATTTAGCAAATTTATCAATCAAGATGGTTAAACATCCATTTTTGTCTTCTTCTGTGGTGGGTGCTCATCAATATCAGTTGTTGATGCATGCTGCCTTTTCTTCCTTTTTCTTTGAGGACACTGAGAAACATAGTGACCAAATTTGTGACAATTGTAGCATTTGATCTTGGAAAGATCCTTCTTCTTTTGTTCTAGAGCTGACCCTCTACTTGTATTTTTCTTCTTTTCACAATTTCTTCTTCCTTTTCTTTTCTTTTGAGGACATTGAATAGCAAAGTGACCAAGCTTATGACATTTGAAACATTTTACCTTTGAGAGATCCTTCTTTTGATCTTGAACTAGGGCTGATCCTTCACTTTTATTTCTCTCATGTTCCTGAACTATCATGTGTCTAGAAGCATCACTGTCTACTGACCATATACAACTATTATCTATAATAGTGCCATTAAAAGCTAAGACAAAAGAGTATTGAAGTCATCTGGAATCTCAACACCATCCAATCTGTCTTTTGTCATCATTTTTACAGAATTATGAAATTAGATCCAGAAAACCTAGACCCAAAAATTAGGTCAAAATTGAAATTTGACTCCACGGATAGATGCGCCCTCCTTAGGGAACCTCTAGAACACTATTTTTCAATCCAATATGTGGACAAAAGAGTTCAAAACTGGAAGCTCTAATTCCTTGATTTCGACAGAAATAAGGTCAAAATTGAATTTTCACAAAACTGAAATTTCCGTCCATAGGTAAGTGCGCTTTCCTGGGAGAGCTCCAAAATGCTATTTTCAAGTCCAATCTATGGAGAGAAATGTCCAAACTTGGAAGCCCTAGTTTTCAGATTAGGGTAGAAACAGCCACTGGCAATGGCTTCTATTTAGTAATTATCAAGCCCTCCTTCACAAGAAAACCTTAGCAAGGGTAGCAAATTTTCCAATACAATAAGGACCCCAAAAACTATTCCTTACTTATAGCTATGCTTGGCTGAAATTGCGCACTAGGAGAGAGAGAAAAAGTGTAATGATGAGTGTGCAAATGGAGTGTGAGAGCACTTTATTTATATTCTTCTGTTCACTTGACATTTTCCTCAATCGAGCTGACTTGTACACTTTCACTGGGGATGAATTTCTAGTTTTGATCTTCGTCTTTTATTTATCTCCAGGTTGACTTGTCTTCTTGTCTTCATTTTCTTCTGGGACTTCTTCAATGGTTTGTCTTGACTTCTTGGTTATTTCTTCATCATAGAAAAGTTATCCTTGTTGATGTTCATCTCCTCACATGTAGATCAAATCCACCCATGATATTCCCCACTCTAAGAAGTCCCAGACAGTTCTTAGAGCCTATGCCAATTTCAACATTAAATTAGACTTGTATATTCCAGAAGAGGATAAAATCCCCAATTAAATAAACAAGTCAACTCACTCTAATATAGAATAGATCACTCCTTCTTAGAGAATGCAATGTGACCTCTAGCTTCCTTCTCGAGGCACTCTTTCTCAAAGCAAGCATCTCAAACCTTGTTTACTCTTAGTCACTTCTCATGACTAATCAAGGCTACTGTAACGAATATAAAATAAATTATTAAAATAGATTAGTTAATTATATGAAAGGGTGTAACCCTTCACGCTCAAGCCTATAAAAGGAAAGCTTATTGTACATTTTACCCATCATCCAATATATTATTATTATTCATATTCATTATTAAAATGAAAGTCGGACTTGACTAACGGACAACCGAATTCGGTTGCTCCATTTGGTATCAGAGCTCGAATTCGACTCCTTTGACCTGAGCTCGGAATCGGCTCCTCAGCACTAAGCTCGGATTTGGCTTCTCCCACTTGAGCTCGGTTTCGGCTCATCTCACATCACCCTTCCACTCACATCTCTCATACATCCCTGCTCCAAAAAAAAATATAAAAACAAAATAAAAAGAAAAAAAAATAATAAAAAATAAAAATAAAAAATTATTATTCTGCACTTCACATCAGCTCCGTCGCGCTCATCTCTTCTCGGCAGCCTCATTCCCCACTGCACGCCTTGCATCCCTCGATTTCCTCACCTTCGCTGCACATCCACCGCGCCACCATCAGCCCTTCTCCCATCCCCCGCTGCTCTGCCCATACTCCACGCCGCTTCCCTGCTGCCATTCTCTTCCACCTCCGTTGCACCAGCACCGCCGCCGCTCCACCCCCGTGCGCTGCCACAGCCTCCCACTCCACTCTGCTCCATCTTTCCACCTCCTCCCCTCGGTGCTCGCCCCAACCTCCGCCAACCTCCCATGACACGCCGTCGCTCCCTCCAACTCTATCCCCCTGCGCCCTCCCTCCAACTTCATCCACCGTGCTTCCTCCAACCGTTCTCACCATCCCATTTGGAACCCACCATCATTCTAGCCCCGCTCCTTCCTACCACCCTCGTTGCATGTTCCCACCTCCCTTCCCCCTCACGGTGCATCACTCCTGCACACGCTTGCTCCTTCCCTGTCCACTCTACACATCACATTCCACATATATCTCCCGCGAGTGTATCCCCTCTCCTCGTGCCTCTTCACACTCAACTATCATCTCCTCAGTTGCTCCTTTTCAAAGCTCCAACACAACAACACCATTTGGATCCACCGCCGTTGCTCCACTTCCACGACTGCACAAACCAAAAAACAAACAAAAACAAAAAAATTAAATATTGTAATATAATATTTCAAAATATTATAATATAAAATTATTATAATATTTAATTTTGTTTTATTATATTTAAAACAAAAGAATAATATAAAAGGTTTATTATATAATAATTAATATATAATTAATTATTATTCTTTTAAACTTGTTTAAAAAAAAAACTATATACAAAATATAATATAGTTTATAAAAAAATATAATAATAATAATATTAATTAATTAATTAATATATTATTAGCCAAAATAGCGTTGAAATACACACCTCCACATACAATGCCCAAGACCATGGCAGAGCTCTTTAGCAAATCGAAAAAATGGAGAAGGACATAAGGTCCTTTGCCGCTGACCTAAAATGTGTGAAGGAAAAGATGCAAAATAACAATACATTACTCAAAGACGAGCTTGTTGTGGTACTAGAAAGGAGGCTCGACGACAAACTTGACATCCTGAATGAAAAACAAAAAGACTTGGATGACAAAATGAGTACCGTGACACAAAACATAAACACCATAACACAGAACATGAGCACCATGACGCAGAACCATAATACATTAATCGAGATGTTACAAAGGTTCATACCCAGTGCAGGCCACGTCAGCAGTCCAGACATGCTAGATGCCTCATTTCATGTTGCCACCCAGGAAACACTCGCAAAGAATCAAGAAGAATTGCAAAAAGAAATAAAGATTAACAATGCGACGCTTAAGTAAGAGATAGAAACACAAGTACTGCCAGATATGGAGGCACGATTAAACAACAAAATAGACGCTATAAGTAAAATAGTAGAGAAAAGAAAAACTAAAAATCATCACCAACAACGAAGCAATTCAGATATGTCACTTTCATCGTCTAATAGTTCCGAGCCACCATCAAACCATAAGGCAAAAGGAAATCAACGTCGTCGTTACAAAGTGCACCCACCTAAGGCAAAAATAGAGTTGTCGAAATACAATGGGAGTGAAGACCAATGCGTTGCTTGGCTAAACAAAGAAGAAAAATACTTCGACATTTACAATATTCAATCTGACGAGGAGAAGGTGTAATATGCATCAATGCATATGGAAGGGTACGCCTATAATTGGTACTTATGGTGGAAGAGAGATAATTTTACCTACACCTGGAACTTGTTCAAAAACGATTTTTTTAATAGGTTTCAAGGAATTAAAGAAGATGAATTTTTCAGTAAACTTACCAGACTACAGCAAATCGGAAACGTTGAGGAATTCACTCATGAATGGGAATCCTTATCGACACATGTATTTGGGTTGTCTGACAAGCAAAGACTCGAAACCTATTTAGGAGGTCTTAAACCACACCTCCAAAAAGAGTTAAAGTTACATGACATACCTAACATAGAAGTAGCAAGACGTAAATCAAAAGCCGCAGAATGCAAATTGGAAGGAATAAAAACAAAAGACGATAGTCATTATCGACAAGAAAAAGAGACACAATGTAGGTACTGTGCAGATATTTGGTCTCCCGGCCATCAATGCCACAAACCTCAATCATACGCCTACGAAATGGAAAATAGATCAAAGTCATCTAACGGTTACTCTGATAATAAAAAGAAAAAGAAGAAAAACATATGTCATCGATGCGGTGATGATTGGACCCCTGGTCACAAATGTAGGAACAATGTGACAATATAGTGCAAAATCATCAATGGAAAGGAAGTGCAAGTCTCTGCACAAGAGACCTCGTTCGCTTCTAATAGCGACACCGAGTCAGGATGAAGAACGACACTAGGAAAATACGTAAGCTTTCAGGACAAACCTTCCTTAAAGGGAGTGACAATGTAACGAATATAAAATAAATTATTAAAATAGATTAGTTAATTATATGAAAGGGTGTAACCTTCACGCTCAAGCCTATAAAAGGCAAGCTTATTGTACATTTTACCCATCATCCAATCTATTATTATTATTCATATTCATTATTAAAATGATAGTCGGACTCGACTAACGGACAACCGGATTCGGTTGCTCCAGCTACGCTAGAACCATCCTCTACCAACCATTAGCCACTTCTCATTACCTCTCTGGGAGAATGTATGTAGAATGTTGCCCGATGCTACAGCCATGGAGAAACAACAAGTATGGCCTCTTCCAAGCATCCAACGACCAATGAAGGAGGTAAGAGGTAATTGACAGAAAAACAAAGTTGAAAACTTATTCTAGAAATAGAAACAATGGCCAACAAATATCAACTCACCACGATTGATTTTCTTTGGCTCCTAGATGAGCATCCTAAGATAACTCACTGTTGTGGCCTTCACAACAATGAGGAAATGGTTAATTGAATAGAGAACAAAGTGCAACAAAGGTCGTTGTAGCATGTGGTATGCACATCAATATTATGGCAACATTTTAGTTGGTTTAATAAATAGAGAACGCGGTGCAACAAAGGTTGTAGCATGTGCTATGCACATCAATGTTAAATTCTTGAGATACTTCGAAAGTATTTACACCATGTTCGGGGATGTTTCATGAGATTTGGGGTACATGGTGTACTTTCAACCCCTAGATAGTCTGAGATGGATTGTAGCATGAGAGATGGTCCATGATGGATATGCACAGAGATCTTGCTAAGTGAATGCTTTAACCTCAGTTGGTTGATGGCTCATTGTTCTTCCCTTGAGCGTTAGAGATCTCTTGCCTAGATGGTGAACGCACTTCATGATGGCCACATGGAGGATTCACTTGTTGGGAGAATGCCCTGTAAAGGATGTGGAGTATTGTGCATCATGGAGGAGGGTTTCAGGCCCTAGATGGCATGTGGTAGCTTGGGTTCCAATTCAGAGGATTGAAGATGACTTGGGGACGACTGGTGTTTCGAAAATGTTCTTGCAAGGAATATCTGCCCCAGTGGAGTACTTTGCTTTGGAGGATAGATGGGGTCCATGGAGGCTTGGGATGGAGTGGTGTGGACTTGCCTTCTGTAGCTACACCACCTTGGACTCCTAATTGTGCACATCATTATTGAAGCACAACACTTGTATTCTATAGAATGCACGTCGTGGACGTCTCACTTGTTTGGCCTACAAGGGCTCATGCAAGTTGCTTGTGGCCACATCTATGGTTGGCCTCCATTACTTTCATATAAATAGAGGAAGGAAAAAACCCTTCATCAATATATAGTTACAAAAACCCTCCATTACAAAAACCTAAAAACCATCATCACATGGAAGATACACAAAATCACACACCTATGTAGTATAAGAAACTGATGCATATAATACAATGGAGTTCACCTCCTTGTATACTAGCATTCACTGAACAAGTTACTTCCACTTATGAATGTGGGATAAACTACTTTACACACAAACCTAAAGTCAAAGTGACTTTATTACATAATAAGCCTTATATTCTAACACCCCCTCTTAAGGATTACAACACTGAAAAGAAAAAACACAATAAAGATAGAACACATTGACTGAAATGCTAAAGCATTAGAACCAAAAACATTCTTTAGAAGCTTCTTCTTTGAAAACAATTTCTAAATCAGGGGGCGCTCCATCAAGCTGCGTCATACCCCTTGTAAAGGTGTAGCACCCAAGTTTAATTCCCGAGTTCCAAGATTCAACCTCCCTGAACTCCCAATTATGAATCTTCCAAATTTAATCATTGGATAGCAATCCACATACATGTCTCTTGAATAATTCCCAAGACCCAAAAACTCCTTAACTAACTGGAAATCCATCCATGTCGAGTTGTATTTACATATGATCCCATCTCGTATTCAAAGTGTGAACCTCTTAAAATGCATAGAAAGCCCTTTCTTCATTAAGATCATCACCACTCTTAGCATCTGATGGTTCTTCCATAACGACCACATTGGCTGAACGTGATTTGTCTTTGGTTTTACCCTTCAGAATGTCATTGGCTCAAAATTTACTGTTCCAAGCTGTATGACCTGTTTTCTTGCAGTAGTAGCATTCTATCTCCCCTGTCTTTCGTTGGTCTACACCAATTGTGTCTTGAGTAAAATGCCATCCTAGGTGGAGGATCACCTTCAATCTCTCCTGCAATGGTTCTCTTTTCTTCGGCTAAAAGAGCAACAACCATATTTTCTAGGGTTTGAGAAGGTAACTGACTCAGAGCTAAGTCACCTGGTTCGACTTTGTGTTCGAATTTGGCGACCTTGAAGTTCGACAAAAATTCACCCAGGAAAATTTGGGGATAAAATTCAGCATTAAATTCGACATATAGAACTGAAAATTAAAAATATATATATAATTATTTATAATAAAATATAAAGATGAAACTTAAAATATACATGAATTTTTATAATAAAATTTAATATTATCATAAAATTCAATTTTGATAAAAATTAATGATTAATCACTAGTTCGACTTTCGAGTTGTCAGACTGGAGAGAGAACCCAACGTCACGATCGTCAATCTCTGCTACAGATTTCCGTTCTAACTTCTGGTTGAGACTTGAGGGCGTTGAGCAAAGGCGAAGCAAATATTTAGATTGGCAGCACGGCGTTGGGAAAAGGCGAAGCAAATATTCAGACTGGCAGCACGGCGGTAGGAAATTTTGCTGCAATCTCTGCTACAAACTTACAGTTTCGGTCAAGGGCGTAGCACAGAGTCCAGACTTAAACCGATGGCACGACAGCGAGCGAATTCGCGAAGACAGGTACCTCAGTCGAAGTACGAAGTCGAACAGAAAAAGCGGACGCGGGTTAGGGTGAACTTCAACGAATAAATTCTCACGCTGATGAAGTTCGCCGAATTTCGATTTTGAAGGTTCAAAATCGGCGAATGAGGTGACTTAGATTAGAAAAATATGTATTACCTAAACCTTTATACGATAGCTAAGAACAATGTAAAATATCTGACAAAAATGGCTGAGATTCGAGAATCTTATAACAATGAAAGAACTTCTCCACATGACCATGGGCTAAACGCAACCAATACATACTTTCACAAAGCCACTGGTTAGTATTCCCACACAAATCCCGACAACATCGTGAAGCTAAAAGAGCTGAAGGCATATCCAAGTAACCATGACATGGTAGACATTTGAATCCCTAATTCTTCAAGTTGACATAGTTCGCTTCAAAACAAGATGTAAGAGATATTTTAAAGAAAGATATGCAGGAAAATCACCTCCCAAGGAGCGAAGACTTCGCAAAGCAAGTTGAAAATATGCACTTTTGAAACCATCTCCCCAGTCACCAGCCTTTCCCTTGAGACACACATAGTAGTATAAAAGGCTTGCAAGTGCCAAAGAGACGATAGTGAATGTCCAAGATATCAGGAACATGATAACTGTAAAAGAAAAGGGAGATTTAAAACAACAATAATACACATTCTAGCTTAGAAAATGGGCAGAACCTAGAAACAATTCACTACTAGCATACCAAAAAGAGGAATCAGATCCAGATTCTATCTTCTCAGAACCAATTCCAGGAATTTACCAACAATGAGTGTTTTGATCACAACAAGAAACTAGAGACAAATTTTGAAACAGACGAATAAGGATGTTTATGGCTACTGATATACTCCATTGGCAAACGTAAATAATATTGAAACATTAATCTCCTAGATAGCTTGACTGTAATCAAATAGAGATGGAGATTGGAGCTTTACCAATACAAAGCATAGCACCAATAAGTGAAAGGCTCCAATGGTGAAATTTCCACCTTGGGCGCCAACTTGGTGCATCCAGAAGGTCCAAAAGGAAACATGACAAGTTCACACCACCGTAGCATAGAAGGAAGAACATAGTTATTGCTGGTGAGATCAGATCAAGATTTCCAAGCACTACACAAGCAGCACAGATAAATGCTGTAAAAAGAGTTGCAAGATGCGGTTCAGTACCATCGGCAGCTTTGAAGTATTTTAATATTGGTATAATATCATCATTAGCAATTGCTGCAAGCAAGCGAGGAGCGCCTGTAAGACTCTGAAGTGCTGCACCTAGAGTAGATAAGATAATACCAATGTAGATAACTGCTGGCACTGGCCAAGCGACTGTTGCTGTCAGAAGCCTGATCAAACATATTAAATGCACAAATTAGACTTTGAAGAGTATGACGGATTACAGAATTTGTTACATTTTGGAGCACTTTATCAACAAATAAACCAATTTGTGTCACAATTGGTGAGAAAATCCACTACTCAGAGAATCTTTAGTTTAAATAATTCAATTACATATTCAATTACATAGATATTTAATAAATGTCAAATGTGTGGCATGTGGATGAGGGCATGTGATCTTTTACAAGAAGAAAAAGAAAATTAAGGTAATTATCTGAACAAGGGACGGATCAAGAAATCATTACCTATCTGTTAAAAGTGCCTCTCTTGTTGCTACAGCTCCAAACATCAATACAGAAACCAAATACATAGCAGTAGTAGTACCAATTGCTGCCAGTGTTCCAATAGGTATTGAACGCTGAGTGTCTTTTAAGGATGCGGAACGATTGGAACCAGCCATAATGCCAGTCACAGCAGGAAAGAAAAGTCCCAGCAATGGCCTGAATAAATCCAAAGTGGTTAGAAAAAGATTTCAGATAGTTTAGTTGAAAGAGCACTGTAGATATATATACTAGTTGTAAGAACCCAAATATTTGCACTTATAAATATTACAAGGCTATATGTACAGCAGACATAGTATGCTAATCAGAACCCAATTTTGTGGCATTGATGCTTAACTGCACATGCACCATTGGGCATGGGATGTGCCATAGTATTATCGTGACTAAGTTGGGTGATGTTTTGTTTTTTCTCTAGGGAAGGGTTGATGTAAATTATGAAATCAGCTAATTAAAGACAATTGGCCATGTTGCTAAGAGACTATGGGGGTCTAGAATCTAGATATGACCTCCTATGAACCATCAGTTGGTTTGAGGAGGACAATTAGGTTAAGAGAAAAGAAACCTTAATTATGGCTATGAGAGAATAGGTCTTTGTCAAGAAACACTCAATTGGTTAAAAAGGGACTAAAGTAAAACCTTACTTTGGTATAACTGTAACACCAACGGATGAGCAGAGCAGCACTGTTACCATTTCATGCACTCCAAAAAACTTTATTTCCCTGATGGACATTTATAATCCCATCCATCTCTACCAACTTGCTCCCAGGATATGCTATATATTTCCATTTGGAAAATGGGTAAGGATTTTGCTAAGTTAGTATCAATGAATTAGATGTAGCTTCTTATTGTTGACCCATGGCAATCAGAGGTGCATGTATATTGTAAAAACCCTAGTCAATTTCATCCATGCCTTAGAGATTCACACAGTCCATTATTGTGATAGGCATTCCTACCCTTGATTGAGAAGCATCCAACAAGTGCTTGACCTATCCTGTAGGTGTACCCTTGATCTCACAGCCCCCAAATAACAACCATGATCTAGTAGAAGCTAGCATGTGTTGATAGACTAGTAGCAATTGCATAGAAATGGCCTCTCCCCTTGACTTAGTATCTGCTAGACCTTTTTTTCAACTCATCCCTTTATCTGTTAGCAAAAATAAAGAGCCTATGTCTAGTAACAGGTGCTGATAGACAAGTATCAGTTTAGTAGGAATAGGCTCTCCAAGATTCCCATTGATTTGGTCACTGCCAAAAAGAAGACCCTAATCTCAAAGATACTATGACGATGAGTTACTACAATTGCAAGAAACTCTTCCCACTGATATTGTTGGAAGAGGAATGTTCATTTTAATGGTAATATTAAATAAATACATTTTAGCGTGTAAGATCTATTGTGTGAATACTAGCACATGTAAGGCAAAAATAGGGACTCACATAGGTTTGATGTGGCACAAAGAAATAGATGTGTAAAGTCATTAGAAGACAACACATTAACCCGATGAGCTATTTGTTGATGATTATAGCTCAGAAAGGTGCGTCTGCATAGGCTAGGTGTCAAGCATGCAGAAGTTGTCCAAATACCTCTCTAGGTACTTGCTTGAGCAAGTGACTTTCATATTTGTTTCCTAAGTCTAACTCAGGAAAAGCACATTGATCGATTTTATAAATTAATGTTGGCTAATGACTAAGGTTTTCTAAAGTGAAAATTTAAGTAAACTTTAGATTAAGTTACAACCAGTCTTAAGTGAGACTTAGGATTTAATCTTAGCCATCCATTGCTTTGGAAATTAACAGTTAAAGTTTTAGTCATTGAAATGATTTAAAAATAAGCCTAAGGAGAGGAGAAAGACACAACAACACAATATCATTTTGAACGAGTGATTTTCTCAAGAGAAGGATGAGAGACTCGGTGGCTGCAGAGAGAGAGAGAGAGAAGCGATTTGCAGCAGGAATATCCGAAGGGGAATCGAGAAGGATGAGAGACTCAGTGGCTGCAAAGAGAGAAAGAGAGAAGCGGCTTGCAATAAGAAGATCCGAAGGGGAATCCAGAGGGCTGATTCGAGCCACCATGGAGAAATCCATCTGGATCAATACGACAGTCGTACAGGGTGACGCAGGGGGCGAATTGCTCAATGAGCCGATTTTCTAGTGGGTCGATTTGTCCGAGAGAGAGTTGATTTTTCCAAAGGGATCGATTTGCCCAACAGAGCCGATTTTCCAGAGGACTAGGTCACAGGTTCAATTGTTGTAAAAAAATTGAATTTCTCTGTGAGCCAAGAAATAATGAAAGAGAACTTAAATGTTGGTTTTTTGACATTGGGGTTTTCCAGGGTAAATACTTGTGTTAATGTGGTTGATTTCTTATTTTGTTCTACCGCATTTTATTGGTTAAATATCAGTGTATTTATGTTTAATAACATCAGTAGTAATCTACAGCAGTGTTTATTTCTGGGTATAAAATATTATTTGAGAATAGAAATCAGATCTGGTATTGAAAATTTAACGTGATATTAGAGCCCTAAACTCTGAGAAAGAAGGAGATCGAATTGGCAGGGGCTTACAACAAAATAAATTATTCTTTGGTCAAGGTATTTGATTGGACAGGATGGCAGCAATTGGACTGAGATTTTAAGACCAATTGGAGGGTGCATCCAACTACAGTCCTTGGAAGGAGAGGATAGGATTAGTGGTAATGGAAAATGGGATTTGGGAGATTACATCACAGAAACTCACACCTCCTACTGATGCTATTTAAGTGACCGTCAATAACCAAAAGGACGTGAAAGCCAGAAGGATCATCTTGGATGCAGTCAAGGATCATTTGATCCCTCATCTATTTGAAAAGAAAACAGTCAGGGAATTGTGGAAAGCTCTGACAAAGTTCTACTAGAGTGATAACCACAACGGGAAGATGGTGCTGAGGGAGAAACTCAGGGGCACCAAGATGTCCAGATCAAATACAGTAGCTTCTTTTCTTACTAAGATCGCATATGTTTGTGATGAGTTGGAAGTAGTTGGGGCAGAGTTATCAAAACCGGCCCGGAACTGGCAAAACCAGCCGGTCCAACCGGTTTCAGTGGCTTTCTGGTCCAACCGGAAATTTCAGACTGTTTTCCATATAGAACCAACCAGTTTTCTCAAACTGGCTGGGTTTTGTATGGAACCGACCGATTCCGTACGTCTTTGTGAGGCAAAAAAACATGGTTTTATATTTTTTTAATAAGAAAACCTAAAAATCTGGACACATAGGCCTACCTAATGGCCCTACAAACACTATAAAATGATGTGGTCACCCTTCATTTCAATCACACTGATCTTGGAGTCAAGGCATGCTCAGGATGACCATTTTGAGCTTACCCATGTTGAGGATGTAGATGATGACTCTGAGTCTGACTCTAACGACTCAGATAATTCTAATATATGATTAGATTGTAGAGTCTAGAGTTTAGACTATAGTTATATGCTTATATTTGGACCTAAGTAACAGGACACTTCCAAATAGGGCCCGTGTCCCGTATTCGACGTGTCGGACACGACACTTGCCCTAATACGTGTCCGACACCAAAATTTTCGTGTCCCAAAATCTGGACACTTTCCAGCACGTGTCCGACACCTGCTAGGAACGTGTCCTGATTCTGGACATGTGTCCTGTCAAAAAGGGTATAGAGGAGGAGGATAGAGGAAAAGAGCTACGACAGTAATGCTAATTTTGACATGGAGGAGCAGGAGGATGATTGACAATGGCTAGTACCATTGATGAGCTATCATATTCTTACCTGTGGCTATTTAGTATTTTCATTTTGTATCTAGTAGTATTGTAGATACTAGACTTTGTACTAAGTAGTATCTACTTTATTTTGTATTTGTCAGTGGCATTCTCTCGATATCGATGTAATACATTTTGAGATTTGTGGTTTAGTGAGAAATATCAAATACGCAGTTTATGGTTCAAACTTCAAAGTTGATGATTCATTGATAATTTTATTCTTGATTCATCATTGTCAAATTTCAATTGAATGATATTATGATTGATGTACATTGTATATACTATATACTTCTAGTTTTTAAAAAAT
>LPNX010080575.1:335759-356739 GCA_001517045.1 Pseudotsuga menziesii
CGTGTCCTATGTCCGCGTGTCATGTGACTTAGATTTGGACTTTGGAGGCCATTTATAGCCTCTTTGTTTATGTACTTCGCTTCATAATAATAATAATAATATAATAATAATCCATTTTTAAGGTCACCGCCAAGCGAGACACCAAATTGGTGTATGAGACCCCCTTGTTTGTGGGACAAGGGACCCCCCTTTGCTCAGCGATTTAACTGCTAAAGTCTACAGAGGTGTACATACACTACCCCCCTCTGGATTTGAACTCGTGACCTCCTAAGAGGAAACACATGCTCTTAACCATTAGGCCCACTCATGCTGTACATATGGATTGCACTTAGTGCTATTTTGGTTTTATACACTCTTTCTATATACATGAGAAACTCTGCATATTTGTGTACAATAGTTTGAATTCACATGGATGCACATGAATATATATATAATTTTGAAAAAATGAATATTTTATGTATTTTTTCTCAACATGTCCTTTTATCCGGTTTTGGGTCTTAGGGACGACCGGTTTGACCACTGGTCTGGTTCTGATAACATTAGTGAGGGAGACAATGGCAAATTCAAAATTGGTAAGGATGAGAGAATCTTTCCAGCTGGGAAGATTGTGGGATGACTTCATCCAAGAGGACACACGAGAAGAATCTTTGCATGGAGGCCAACGAAAGGGTGATGATGAGGAGAACGTTGCTCTTGTAATTCATACAAGGAAGGGCAAAGCGAAGGCCAAAAAGAATACCAGTGGAGAGGCTACCTCTCATTGGAAAGAAGGACATGAGCAAAGTCAAATGCTTTGCATGTTAAAAGTTTGGCCATTATGCAGGTAAGATTTTGAACAAGAAGAATGGCAGAAATAAGGCTCAAGATGCAACATCAACATACACACAAGTGATTGAGTTCGCTGTCAAGTTCGAGAAGGAATTCTCGGTGGTGTCTTGTCTTTCTGGCACCTTAGCTAAGGATGCATGGTTCATGAACAATGGTGCCTCTCGCCATATGATAGGATTGTGAGATGTTTTCACCAGTATTAGAGAGGAAAACTCAAAGCTACATGTGGAGCTTGGTAATGATGGGAAGTGTGCGGTAGAGGGGATTGGAACTATTCAATCTTAGCTAGAGTTAGGAGATCCTTTGGAGGTGAAGGATGTGCTATATGTACCAAGGCTAACTAAGAACCTACTAGCGATTTCGACCATGGAGGGCAAAGGATCCAAAGTCTATTTTCAAAATGGACAAGTACTTGTTAGGCTAAAGGGCTCTAGTCCAGACTCAAGATGAGTTATTGGGAGCAAAGTGGGTAACTTGTACTTGCCAAAGGCTTAGCCTGTATGAGCCCTAGTCCATGACAATGACAGTTTGTGCGAGTTATGGCACAGGAGGATGGGTCACTGGCACTGCAAGGGCTTTACCGATATTGAGGGAGATAGTCACTAGTCTTCCAGAGTTTAGTGTACAGCAATAGGGTGTGTTCAAGGGATGTGTACTTGATAAGTATCCTAAGATGAACATTCCTAGCAGTTATAACAAGTTTAAGGGGACAATGGATCTAGTACATTCAGACATATGTGGTCCTATGTCAGTGTCATCTTTGAGTGGTTACAACTACTATGAGAAACTTCATTGATGATTTCTCCAAGAGGACGTGGATCTACTTCATGAAGACCAAGGATGAGGTCTTTAGTCAGTTTCAGGAATTTAAGGCTCTCATGGAAAACGAGATAGGGAGAAAGATCAAAGTTTTGAGGACAGACAATGGGGGTGAGTATACCACCAATAGGTTCAAAGATTTCTGCAAAGAGGAAGGAATTAAGGAGATGGAAATACCTTACAACCCGCAACAAAATGGGGATGCACAGAGGAAGAACAAGGTCATCATTGGAGTTGCGAACACAACGATCCATGAATAGGATTTTCCCACGTTTCTTTGGGCAAAAGCATGCAACACAACAATATACACTCAAAACAGGAGTCCTCAGAAGGTCTTGGAGGACAAGTCTCATGAAGAAGAGCATTCACAAGAGTGAGACCAAAGGTTTGTCATTTTTGTATCTTTGGGTGTCTAGTGTATGTTCATGTACCTTCAGAGAAGAGGACAAAGCTTTACCTTTAGCAGAGAAGGGTATTATTGAGGGATATAGTGAGACTTCAAAGGCATGTAGGGTGTACATTCCATCACTAGGGAAAACGACATTGAGGTGGGATGTTCGAATTGATGAGAGTCAAGCCTTTAGGAAGTCACATGAACCCCTTCCAGCAATGGCTAGGGATGAAAAGTGAGAGGCTTCAAAGATTGAGGAGAGACTAACACCAACAACTACAGGGACTTAGTCTTCATATCAAGAGGAGGATTTGGAGGCTCCTTCCAGTTCTGTTAGGAGGAGGCTGAGATGGCTAGAGCATACACTTAAAGATGCTGCGAAGCATGTGGAGGCTCCTAAGAAAACATTCAAAGAGAGTAGGCCACCGAGACAATTTCCTAGTTACATGGTACTCATGAGTGACATCATTGATTCAGGGCCTACCAGTGTTGTGGAGGTAGCAGGCCACCAGGTTTAGAGGGATGCCATGATGGATGAGTATGTGTCCATTAGGAAGAATGATGTATGGGAGAAAGTGCCAAGGCCAAATGGGAAATTAGTGGTGAGCTCAAGATGGATCTATAAGATTGAGCATGTTGCAAATGGCAATGTTGAGAAGTACAAGACGAGGTTCGTGGCTAGAGGGTTCTCTCATAAGGACAGAGTACACTATGAGGTGACATTCGCTCCAGTAGTCAAGTATACTTCTATGAAGGTTGTTATATCTATTGCTTCGGAGACGGGGTGGAGGATATATCAGATGGATGTGAAGACAGCCTTAACGAAGTGATTGAGGAAGTGGTGTACATTGAGCAATCTCAAGGTTTTGAGGTACATGGGACAGATTCTCCTGTGTATAGATTGAAGAAGGAATTATACGGACTCAAGTAGGCACCAAGGACATGATACTCGAGGATTGATGGGTACTTGCTGAGCATGGGCTTCACCAAGAGCAAGGCGAACCTTAACTTGTATTATACACTTGTTGTGGTGATGATCCACTCATCTTGGTACTTTATGTAGATGAATTGTTCCTTACCAGGTCAAAGAAGCTCATTAAGATGTGCAAGCAAGATCTAGCTTCAGAGTTCAAATGAAGGACATCGACATGATGTGCTACTTTTTGGGATTGGAGGTGTAGCAGCAGGCAAGTGAGATTTTCCTAAGACAAGGAAAATATGTAGTTGATATTCTGAAGAGACTCAGGATGGTGGATTGTAGACCTATCTCTACACCCATGATCACCAATCTAAAGAAGATGGATGCTTTTAAGTCAAAGTTGGTGGATCCTACAGTGTATAGATAGTTGATTGGTTCCTTGATGTATTTGGTTAACATTAAGCCAGATGTATGCTTTCCTATGAATATTGTGTACCTGTGTGTACCTTGGAAGAGCTCGGGTGTATGGAGAACAACCCTAGTAGGGCTTAGATGCACAAACAGTGACCTTAACAGGTCAGCCGTGAGTTGTAGAAACCCCAACAAAGGCTCGGGTGCACAGTAGTTCAGCCCTAGCAGGGCTTGTGTATATTGTAGCAAACCCTAGCTTGGTTAGGGTCACGTGGAATGTAGAAGAAAAAAGGAGTTGAAGTGTTGTCGTGAGCTAGAGGGAGCAGGTACTTATTCTTCTAGGGTTGCGATCTTCTTCAAGAGTTAAACCAACAAAGAGAAACCCACAAATTGTCTTTTAGGAGCAGTGGTGATGATCTTGGATGATGAGTGACAATGTGAAAGCTTCTTTATTTATAGTTCATCAAGAGTAAGATGATTCCACATAATTAGGAAGTTGACCTTAGGGCTTCTATTCTTTTCATCTTTGACCATTGACTTTTAATCTTTTGTGGTCCTTTAGTCTTTGTCTTTGAGGTACTTGGTCCTTCATTTGATGGGCACTTGGACCAATACAAGGTGTGCTTGGGTTTCATGGTCCTTCAAGTGATTTTATGACCACAAAAAGCCATCTCAAGGGTTCTTCAAGGTCCCCATGGTCCATACATGTCCAATCAAAGTGCATCTTCATAAGTAAGGAGGATTATTAAATGCTTCATCTCGTTTTCCTCGTTGCCACCAAGATCAAATGCTAGGTCTTTCAACCAGGGGTAGCTAGTCCCTTGAAAAGGTCTCATACCCCATAGATCCAGGAGAGTAGTGCATCACTTGCCTAGACCCAGTCTAGGGCTTATGGTGATGACCTGGTAACTGACCAGGTGCCTCAGCCCCAGGTTGCATCAGATGACTCAATGTCAATTGCTTGGTATCTGACCAAGTGCCTCCATTCTCCCAAAGAATGGCACTCGGTCCTAATTTGAGGTCCCAGTCCCAGACTAGGTCGATTTCCTGGTAACTGACCAGGTGCCTCCATTCTCCCAGAGAATGGCCCTTAGCCCTAGGTTGAGGTCCCAGTCCCAGACTGGGTTGATTTCCTGGTAATTGACTAGGTGCCTCCATTCTCCCAGAGAATGGTCCTCAGCCCTAGGTTGAGGTCCCAGTCCCAGACTGGGTTGATTTCCTGGTAACTGACCAAGTGCCTCCATTCTCCCAGAGAATGGCTCTCGATGTTGCTTAGGAAAAATCAACAATATGCACTACACTGTTTTGAAGGGTGTGTTAATGATATGCTCCATATCTAAAAGATGTTTTGACAAATGGATAAAATCTTTGGGATGGATGTTTTGGTAGTATCTTTTAGGTTTAATTCGACATCTATATCCTTTCGTCATATCATAGAAGTAATAACTTCAGATTCATTTTAACAATTGATTGGGACACTCTTATATAATATAAAGAGATCCAAATCCTAAATATAGAGAATATCTCCAAAGACCTCCTCTTATTAAGTTTTATACACTCTTGCTATATACATGAGAAACTTTGCCTATTTGTGTATAATGGTTTGAATTCACATGGATGCACACACACACACACACACACACACATATATATATATCAAAAATATAAATATTTTATGTATTTTTACTTAACTGTTTTTTTGGTCCAGTTTTTGTCCGGTTCCAATCCGGTTTCGGTACCTAGGGTTGGCCGGTTCGACCATTGGCCTAGTTCTGATAACATTGGCTGGAATGTACAAGTGCAACTAGATCAACAAGTAACCTATAAAGGCCACATTCTCTAACCCCTATAACCAGAGTCCTCGCCAAGAAGAAGAAACCCTAGCCCATGCCCTTTTAAGCCTCAAGTGTCATCCGCTAATGTTTCTGCTGTGAAAGGGAATCCCTCTTCATGTTAGCCAACATATATTTGTACAATAAGTAACTTAGACAACCTTACTCTCCATAGGTCAGAGACCAGCCTCTAAAAGAATGATAGGGTAAGGCATATTGCTTTTAATTCTAAGATTGTTTATTATAACATGCTTCTAGATTTACTCAATCTCCCTCCATGTCTCCCTAGAGATACTACAACCCCAAACATCACAACCATACAAGTCATCGGGATAACAAGTGTCTAGAAGAAACTTATTTTTCTCCCTGATCCACAACCAGGGAAAATTCTAACGATCCATAATGTTCAATGTAGAAACCTTTGTGAATCTTACTAATTCTTGAATTTCTAATCATATAATTTTCAACGATATTTTTCTAAAAATATTCAAATTTCTAAGGATTTTATATAGTTTTTGGGCAATTTTGGTGATGTTTAGAGTAAAAGAAATTAATCCTGTGGAAGTTGGATGAATCGTTTTAGAAAAAATGAAAATTGGCAAATATTTTTTTCTGGAAAAAAAAAGTTGAAAATTAGCCCACGAGCTAAATTTTGCCCCTAAAATTTTCCATGTCCAGAACTCAGCTTCATGACAATCACAAACAAGGTTATGGGTATCTTTGGTGCATGGCAACCAGAACAAGAGTGTTATTAGGATTGGGAAAATTGTGATTGATTAACCAGATTTATTGGTTGACCATAATTAGGAGAGTAGTGAAGACAGTGTTATCTTATCTGGTAAAGAGTAATAAGATGTGATGCCCAATATATACAAATATACTCATACAGGAATCTTTTCTATCCATGTATATTTTGCAGACCTTGAAACGAAATCTCATTGGAGAGACCATTCCAACTGGACCCAATGTATTTTTGATAACCTTGAATTTTTGTTGTATCACTTGAGTATTGGATTGTTATAACTTATAACCTATTCTAGTGGTTTTCTGCAATGGTTGAGCTCATAGAAAAAACTAAAGCATACAGAAAAAGACTAGCAATATAAAATAAATTAAGCATTTAATTCTCACTTAAAATATTAGGACATATGAATATGCTTAATTTATTAAACAACTGTACATCAGGGGTGCAAGCCATTTAACAATAATGTGTGCACTTTTCTTTCAACATTCAAGATTTGGTCTTTAGTTGTTAACAAATCCATTCATGCTCACATACACAATGTGTATGACTTTATAGTTATCTGTAAAATTGCAATATATTACAAAATGAGGTAGGCAGAAATTGAATTACTCAAAATTCCAATAGATTAATCCGTCTGGAGCAGGAATTCCAGCTCGGTTGGTGCGCTGGTACTCTGAATTCCAGTTATTTTTGAATGTATGCCATCTTAATCCTGTAATTTTTGCTGTAACAATGGATGGGTTTACCCAATCAAAGATCATAACATACACAAGAAACAATCAAGCATAATTTTGTGGAACCAATAAGCTAAGAAATCAAAACTAAATAGATTTAATGATGAAAAAAATTGCACTCACATTTATCGTGATGACCTGGGGAAGCGAATATGCCAATAAAAATGCAGAATAGTGACAACAGAACAGGAATAAGGAAAGCTGGTGCAACCTTGTTGATGATTTTCACCCCACCAAATACAACAAAAGATAAAACTATGGTTACAACTACACCATAAACTTGTAAATCATGCAAACTTGGGGTGAATATAGTTGCTTCAGGAGCTGCGCCTGGTATGGATGTTGCATTCAGATTTGTTGCACTCTCTGCAAATTATAGAACACAAACAAGAAAGAAAAGAGAAAATTATACAAGACAACACACATGAAATGTTAACTAAATAGAACTCGTTTCTATATAAGGCTTATAAAACGATTAGTTGACAAAACGAACAAAATTGTTTTTTAACAGGAATGATCAAGATAAACTGTTTGATTTAAACATGAATTTATTTTCTTCCAAAATCATGATTGACTCTGGCCTAACATTGCCAGGTCCAATTGAAGCTATATTCAAACTTCAAAGTAAAGCTCTGTATATTACCTTTAAAAATGCCAGCACTGGGTACGGCATCCAGAAAGGTCTCAACAGCTCCCAAAATATATCTGGAAAAGCATCCCAAAGTTTAGAAGAAGGCTTCAGAAAAAGCGCTAAATATATAAAGCTAATGGAACAAACAAATTTCCTTACCAACAAACAAATAATAAAATTAATCGAGACTTTGAACTTAGTTGCAGATTTGTGGGGTTATATCAGCAGTGAAACATGGATTTAGGGTGTTTTTCTTGCATTTTTTTTTGTCAATTGTGTTCACCAGTCCACAACTTTTATTGAGACAGGAGAAGATTAAAACAGATTTATGTAAGTTGTAAGTTGTTGTGACATCTATAATCATAAGTTATAACTTTGAAGTGAACTACTGCCGATTTGAAAAAGAAAATGCATATTTTCAAGTTTTTTATTGCATATCAGCAAGCTTCATTGCAGATTTGTAGGGCCATATTTCCCCAAATCATTTAGGGAGAACCCCCTCAAGCTGGCATGCACCATTACGAAGTGAGAAGAAGTTAAATAAGTGATACAGACCTACTTCCTAATAGTTATCTAGACACCTTTGGGTTCAACAAGGTTAAGATAGCTTTCAATTACCTATGATCATTCCGAGACTTACTGAGACCTATGAGCATCCTTAGACCTACTGAGCATCCTTAGACCTACTGAGATCGGTTAGTATTCCGAGACCAGAGTAAATGGGATAACTTCATTGGTGAATACGAACATTTACCCCCTTTAAGACCTAAGGAAGAAGTGATAAATCCTCGGCAAATAGCCCAATGTAGTTTACTTAGATAAGGAGCTCACCGTTAGGTCCAGTGACAACCATTGAATAGTAGTGCTGCAACCCATGATAATCTGAAAGGGATAGATCCTAATATACATATAGATCCGGAACAGTAACTAGCACAGGTAAACAAACTGCTGCAACTACTACGTCTGGTTCAACGACTGGATCAACTCGGTTAGCTGGCTCGGGATCAACTGCAAGCCAATCATTTGCTGATTAGACTCATTGATGAGAGAAGCAATTAGAAGGTATTCCTGGGTGATAAGTTTAACACATCAAAAACTATGATTTCGCCCATTTTCGCAAAGCAATATAATTAGATGTTGTTAGAAACTTAGGATCAATGTTGTCAGACTCGGAGTCAGCAAAGACTCTGCTGGCCCAGGACTCTGCAAGACTCATGAAAGACTTGACAAAGATACAACAAAAACTCAAAATATAGTCTAGGCAAGTATGGGCCAGTCAGGCAAGTCTGATTGAGTCTTGTCAAATCTTGTCGCATCTGGCCGAGTCCTGACAAGTGGTGAGTTCATGGCCAAGTATGAGCTGACTATTGGGCCCTCTAAGACTTGGCAAGACTCGTGGATCTTGGGCGAGTCAAACTACACTGGTTAGGCTATTTAGAAACCTAGGAATTTGTTAAAATCAACTTGGTCTAATGTGTCTTTAGATAAAGTGCGTTTCTTTAGTATGAGCTTGTACTTACGTAATCCAACAGTCAATATGTTCTAGACATAAAGTGATCTGATGGTTCGTCTTCTCCTTGATCTTAATGGCTATATTGATCCGTGGCTTAGCACCTAATTGGCCCATTATCTCTATTTACAGAACATGGAGGGTCATTTGCCAATGATTGATCTTGAGAAGCTCATATATAAAATATATTTCCTTTGCATTAATATATTGCCTCAGGTGTCTGTGTTGGCTGGAGCCGAGGATTGTTTCCCTCTCCAAGGGCTTTAACCACGAAATACATTGGTGTGTTAACCTGTATCTGTTACTGTTTCTGTGAGCAGTTTCTTATGGTATTTGACTCGTGCGCAAATACCCTATTTTAGTCAAATATGGTATCAGAGTGCTTATGGAGATCTGCTCTCATTCTTGTTCGAGATCTTGAGCCTATGTAGTTGTATGCAACAAAGAATTTCTGGATTCTGCTATTTTTGTGCATTTCTGGGTTGAGAGTTGTTCCATTGCATCTTGAGGGTTGCTTTCAGTTGGAAACACTTTTCGTTTCACACCAGAAGATTTCTGTTTGCCCAAGATATGGCCATTTTATCAGATCTGAAGGTATATTGTTTCCATTATGGACTTCTTTTAAAATCTTTCTTGTATTGGTTAATATTTCAATTTCGGTTTTTTCTGTTTATATTCCCAGTTTACTGCCTTTCTAGTCTGTGTATGCTCTGTGCAAACTCACCATATCCGAAAAAGAGTGGAAAGTGTTTTCTTTTTTGTGTATGCTCTTTGTTGCGTGCCTCATGCAAACTTGGTAAATCAGAAACAGAGAGAAAACTTTTATTTTTCGGGTAAGCTAACTGAGAGCTAATTTTAAGGTTGAAATTTACAGTTTCATAGTTTCAATTGTTTTTGTGTGCAGCTATGTTAAAGTGTTTTGCGAACAGAAAGAAGGGTAAAAAAAACCTCCTCCTTCATACTATATGTTATATAATTTGCATTAACTCACTTGGATGGAAGTTACATGATTAAATAAGAGGTCTTGAGTTCAAATCTTTCTTTTCTTCAAGTTACTTATTGAAAAAAAGATCTGCCACATGGGCCAACCTCTACCTTCCACATGGGACCGTGGTTCATTTTATACTTTTTCAAAATAACATATCTTTGACATCAGGAATCCATTTTCAGTACCACTTTTTTAAACTACCTATTTTCTGAGATCTTTCCATTCGGATTGTCAATTTATGGTTTTGAAGCCATCTTACTAGCATACTTTAATATGGTTAAACCAAGTGATCTCCTACTTACCAATTCAAACTACTTCTCACAAAAATCCCGAATGGAGGATTTACTAAAAGTAGGGGACTTTAAAATGTTACCTTGGGAACAAAAATTTCCACTCTCAATGCATTAAAGAAAGCCAAAAGGGATAATAAAAATGATGAGGCACATGGATTAATCGGAATGTCCATCTCCAATGATCTTAAATTTTACACCAGATGTAGCATGGCAAAAGTTGGAAATCATGTTTGGTAAACACAATGAAATTTGAGCCGACCAACTTGACAACCAACTGATTGCTTTAAATAATAATTTCTCTTGCATCGAAGATTTTCTATATAAGTTCAAAACACTTGAATAGAATGTAAAATAATCAAGATATATGACCAACTCATATATGCTATTCTTGCTAAGATTGGCACTTTTAATTCTATTATTGTATCGACTTTTCACCACTAGAGAAGCTGTTACTAGTTAAGGGCCTAAAATGCATGAAACTCCTAAAGGAGCACTTATATGTTACATGAAACTCCAAAAATGCCCACATACCGGTACTGGAAACTTGCGGAAACTCGAAAACTTCTGGGAAACCCCCAAAGGCCCATGAGTGGCTTGGGGCCCATGGGAATTCTAAAAAAGCCTAGTTTATGGAAAATGAAAACAAATTAACCTCTAAATCGTTTCTAAACCTACCTCCAAATTAACCTATCATTCATATTTTATTATAAGATAATGTGTTATTAAGAATATATATATATACACACCGTGTTTCCCCTCGCGTACCCATTTTGGGGGTGTCACGTTTCCAAGCATTCCCATTTCCAAAACTCGTACATGTTTTCACATGTTGTGCAACTTAGTTAAGGGGCCACTTACCAAATGCCCTCTTTTGAAGCTTTTCATGATTGCTTGATTAGAGAGCAAGATAAGCTCTTGCAACTTCGATTAATTAGCACTGCAATTACATCTAACAAAGCCTTAGTAGCGCAACAGAAAGGATAAAAGCAAGAATCCAAAGAAGCAACACCCTCACAACAATAAACAAAACAAAGGTCCCAAACCCTCTAAGCCAACTCCTCTCAATGATGATAAAGGAACCAAATCAAAAGCAAGGAAGACTGAGAGGCATTGTAATTTTTGCAAGAAATATGGTCAATTGGACTCTAAATGTTTCAAGAAGGCGAAAGCATTAGAAGAAGCCACGAAGAAGCATAACATCAATACATCACTTTCTGCACTTTCTGCTTCTAGCTGTCCCTTCAATGCATCATCTTCTTCTTCTAATGAGTGGCTTATTGATTCTAGAGCATCTTATAATAAGGCAAAGGATAAAGCAATCTTTTATGCTCTTAATGAATGTAATCACGCATTTAGGTGAAGGTTAGAATGTAGAGTTTTCACTTAATCAAGCTGTAATCAATGATTTCAAAGATCCTAAGCATGTCCTAGCAACTAGAACTGATGATGATATTATCAGGTTGAATAGATTTGACAACTTTGGGTCATCATCTTTTCTAATAGTTTTTTTATTTCTCATAGCAATGACTTGAGCAAACTTTGGCATGAGCAATTTGATCATTTAAAGTATCACTCATTGCAACAACTATGTAATCAAAACATGGATATTGATTCTCCTATCATTTCTTGCAGAGATGGTGTTTGTCCCATATGTGTTCTCGGCGAACATCATCAAGACAATTTTGACAAGCATGCCTCAACCCCTCTTCAACTTGCTCATAGAGATTTGTGTGATCTGCTTCCTATTGCTTCTTTCTTTGGTTTTAAGTACTTCTTAACTTTCATTGATGACCTCTTCAAACGCACTTGGGTTTATTTCTTAAAACATAAGTGTGAATTTTTTAACATGTTTTTGGCCTACATGGCCCTTGTAGAAAAACACTTTCGACATCAACTTCAAAAGTTAAGAACAAATAATGGAGGGGAATATGTTAACAACAAATTTACAACTTATTGCACTACATAGCCCATTCAAATACAACATATTGTTCAATATAGACCACAAAAAAACAATGTTGTTGAAAGAAATAATCACACATTAAAGCAATTCCTAAATTGTATGATCAAATTTGAGGGATTAAGTCCACACTTTTGGGTCGAAACCATTAATTGTGAAAATTATATAGTTGATCCCACTTTCAAAACGGATTTAAAAGATATAACACCTGAAGAAGCATGGAGTTAAATGAAACCAGATGTAAGCCACTTTCATGTGTTTGGTAGTGAAGCATGGGCTCAAATTCTTGATGAGAAAAGGAAAGCATTACAACCTAAGAGTGAGAAGTGCATTTTTGTTGGATATTTTTAATATGTAAAAGGTTATAGACTTCTTCAACCTCATTCCAATGAAATTATTACCAATATAAATCCATCTTAACTATGGCTCTACCAAGCGTCGAGAGGGATCAAGTTCTCTTGAGGTTCAAACCCTTTTTAATTTAGAAAAATGTCTAATAATAACTATTCCTACTTGGGAGGGAAATGACCAACTTGGTTAAGTAATTTCAAAATATGATAAATAGTTTTCCAAAAATTCCTTTATTTGCCTTTCTTTAAAATTAATAATGAATATTAAGAGTAGGTAATGAGTTAAATAATCCATATACAATTTTAAAATCTAGATTTCCAGAATAAATTGGAATTTGAAAAACATTTTACCATCAAATGAAGATTTTAAACATTTATCCAAATGTTTTTGAGAAATGACTCGTTTTTCTCTATAACTAAAAATGAACATTTACATGTTAGGGTTAACCTTTACTTGGGAATGAGCAAGGATGTAAGTGGTTTAAGGCACATGGTTTTAGTAGCCCGTGGTTTCTTGCTAGTTGTATTTGCATTTGAAGAACCTTATAAATATGGTTTTAATATTCCATCTATTATTTTGTAATATATTTTCTATCACATATTTTATTCCTAACATTATGTCTACTTAGGTTTCAAGTCAACGAAATTTTTTACTACTAATATTTTACTACTCACTTTGTAAAATTGTGAGTATTGCCCTAATATGGTTGCATATTTATATGAGTATAATATTTTTATGTTTTTAATTATAAGCCAACATGTTATAAGTTTTTTTATATTTTACTTTTTATTATTATGGTTATATATTTATATGAGTATAATATTTTTAACTTTTTTAATTATAAGCTGACATGTTATTAGCGTTGTTATTTTTTACTTTTCATTATTATTATTTTTATTGAGCCGACATGTGCCACGTCAGCGTTACAGACGTGACACATTTCTCCCATTTGAGCTGTAGAAAGCGCCTCTCGGCGCAACTAGGAGAGATGTTTAATTTCATGAAAATATCTCATCCTACAAACCTAATTCGACATTTGTGCCGTTCTCTATTCCCAACTTTTCTGCTAGTGATCCTATTTTGAGTTCTTCTTCAGATGATAATAGTGAGTATGGAAATCCAACTCCACTTGCTCACCTCCTCTAGTTCAATCGATTGAACATGAACATGTACCAACACCTCAGCTTCTAAGATGGATCCATATAACACAAGAAATAGTTAATGATCCTTTAAATCAGCATCGTACACATTCACAATTTTAGCGAGCCTCTTCTCTTTTGACTCAAGTTTCAGAGAGTCATCATCTAGATACATTTGCAGAAGCTTTTGTCCATCCATATTAGGATGCATCAGTGAATGACGAATATTGTTCCTTAATGTAAAAGGATAATTGAGATCTTGTACATCTTCTGAGAGGAGGAAAACATGTCCGATGTAAATGGGTGTATAGAAATAAGTATGCATCAAATGGAAGTGTTGAAAGACATAAGGCCCAGTTAGTTGCCAAAGGATTTACTCGAGTTAAAGGGGTTGACTATATGAAACCTTTGCCCCATAACCAAAATGAATTCCATCTTCCTTGTTTTCTCCCTTGTCGCTTCATATAAATGGGACGTCCATCAAATGGATCGCAAATCCACCTTCTTGGATGGAGATTTGCAAGAAGAAATTTACATGGAACAACCTCTTAGTTATGTTTAGAATGACTCCAATCGTGTTTGTTGCCTTACAAACTCTTTGTATGGCCTTAAGCAAGTTTCTTCAGCTTCTTATTCTAAAATGGATACCTTTCTTCTTGACACCAATTTTTCTAGATGTCATTTTGACCCCAATATCTTTTTTACTTTTTTACCAGGGAATAACCTTGTGGAAAACCCTCCGAGTACTTTCCCATGATTTATGGATGGTAAACAAGGTAAACTACCGGCATTGATTACAAAGCCTAACCTCGAGGGGATTAAGAGAGTCAAGCCCCTGACCTCCCAACTTAGGGGGATAGATCTCACGTTTGCCTCATGATTGCTTGAGCTAGCACATGTACCTCATCAAAAAGCTTATTCATGGTCACATTCTTGAAGTGCTCTTTTTCCCTACAAATGATCAAGTTGTTGACATTTTTACAATGTCTCTTATAAAAGCAAAATTTTCCAAACTTCAATCTATGTTAGGGGTTTAGGAAGTTGTCATTAAGGAGGAATAATCTCTAATGCCTCCTTCCTTCTCCTATTGTGTCACCTTTGTAAATCCTCTAATCCTATCTCAAGTTCTTCTTAAGGGGGATGTTAGGATATTTAGCCACTTGCTAGTTAGTTAAGATCAACTTGGTCAAACGTGTCTTTACGTAAGTGTGATTCTTTAGTATGCATTTGTACTTATGTAATTTGATGGTCACGGTATGTTATAGACATGGAGTGATCTGAGGGTTCATCTTCTCCTTGATCAAAACAATTATATTGATCCATGGCTTGACACCCGATTGGACCTGTTATCACACGCATAGTAGTTGGGCTACCATGATGCAACATATGGATTTTCTCTCTTTTTTAGAGCCAATTCTATTATATGGGGGTACAACATGGATCGATTATTAGCACGAGCCATATTCAGAGCCTTATTTCAATAGCAAGTGCAGAGCATCCCCTTGCAATGAATGAGATTTCCTAGTTCATTAAGATGACGTTGGTGATGACATAGTCCATTCAAGCAGAGCAGCGGAGAGGGTACACAGATGGCAAATTGATTATTTCAGGTAGAGACATATATACATGGTGAGATCAGGTATATTGCTTCTTGGTATTAGTTTGCTCTCTGATGTATATTAACACCTTTGACTTATCATGCTATAATGATTATGAGGACCTATGCTTACGTGACTTATATTATGATGCCTAACTTGTGTTATGAATGATTGGAGGTCTGATATGTAAGGCCGATGTCTATGCCATGCTTTGCACAAACTTATCTTATCCTGCTATGTTGGTTCCACCTTATCACCTTTCTCATACATCCAGTTTTCATCCATATTGCTCTATCCTGGACTTATGACTGAGACGGATGAGATTAAAGAGCCCTTTCCCACTTTGACCCCTGGGCATGATGGACCCCATGTTTGTTTTGTGTCTCTAGCTCTAGAGTATGTGGCCAGGTTTCAGCCTGTGTCACCAGATGGTTTTCCTTTAGACCTTGTACCAACTACCCAAATAAAAGTATCTTTAGCCACTAAAGCATCGGAACGCATAAATGCTATATCTAAATGATGCAAAAGGAAAGCTGCAACTAGTAGTGCTTTTAAGCACTAATTTCTAAATAAGTTAAATGTTATAAAACTAGTCAGTGGCCAAGGAATGAACACTCATCCTTTGTTTGATGTAAGGCCATTTTCCCCTATAGGGCAACAGGGTGGCAAACTCATCGAGGCTATGGACGTTCACTAGCAGCGGTGCTAGGAAAAATCATTATCTAGATCCCAAAAGGCTTAACCAGTGCACCTACCCTTGGAGGTTGGCTAGTATCTGTTGAAATCTTTAAATGCCTTGAAGTTAAATGTTTATAAATTGCTAAATCTTATTAAATGGATACTTGTTAGAGTCTAAAAGAAACAAGCCCAAGTACTCTACCCATTTGTGAGACACCACCATTCCTTAGTGTTCTCTGTCATGCATATGTCACTGTGGTTGTGTGTATTTGTTATCACTTGGAGAGATCACCTGGTCAAGGTCAACAAGAAGTCATCACCCCCTTTACCTTAAGCCTTACCTATCTACATTCACCCAGCTTTAGCAAACAAGTTAAACTTTGTAAGCATGGCATATACAAGGGGCTTCATTGAAAGGCTTGAAGATTATCCATGGACACAGATATATTTCGATTGCTTATTATTACTATTATTATTGTCACCATGATTATGATTAGTATGTTTTAAGTTGGGTATTAATAAACATCTTAGAGCATCTACTACCTTGAATGCATGCAAGATCATCTCATATTATTATCTCACTTTCAATTTGAGTGTTTTGATCAGGCCAACCCAATTGATCAAGTCAAACATGGTTCCCAAGGCAATGATTGCAAAAAACAACATTGGTTATATTTGTCCCAAACATGCCTAGCAGCAATACTATAGTCTTAGTTTTCAAGTTGTGGCCACAATTATGAGTATCAACGATTATTATCACTTTATTATTGTTCTGGTCACATTTTTATAATGAGATGCTTTCGATGACAGCCCTCCCTAGGTTCTATAGAGGATAAGTGGGTATGAGTAGTCACCAGTAACATTATACCTATTAAAGTTTGCACTTTAATTCAAATATGTTAGATCTATAATCTAATGCAATAGGATCATTGAAAGATAGACAAGTATAGCATGAAATAGACAAATATTTTATCCTGGGAAAACCCTCTCTTGGGAAAACCCCAAGAACTTCTTCAGTATAGATTCTTCACTTAGTACAATGCCAAACAAAGATAGAAAACCCAAGAGATACAATAACTTTTGCAGCTTCTTCTTCTTCTACCCCAGCAAACTTGTCTTTCTCTTCCTTGGAGTGAAATTACTTGAGCTTGTTGTGTGTCCAAATGAGGGAGGGCGCCTCCCTATTTATACACTTAATGTGGATGACCTAAAAAACTCACTGGGTCGAATCCTTAGTCTTACTGGATCAACTTCTCCTAGGGAGACTCAAGAATACATTTTACACTTGTTCTTTTGGGGACTAATGCCCTAACTTGCAACGAAGGTTTTACCTCGATATTATAACATGACCAAGTACATCAAAGACATCTTCGATCGGAGGAAAAACATCTCTGAAAGAAGGAATAACAAAAGTACAATAAATATAATAATAATAATATAAGAATATCTTCTGAAGTTACATTTTTAACAACACTCCCTCTTAACAAGGAAGGTATTCTTCTGACATGGTCATCACCACGACAAGACACAATCTTTAGACATCATCATCACTGCTACAGCAACTCTCATCCCATTGACCATTGACTAGCGACATCTCTTGACTCTATACGTCATGAGACGTTCTACAGAGCCAACCCTTTTTCATGGTGGATGTAGGCCTAGACACCACCTAGGACTTCATCATATCTACGAGCAAACCATCAAGTAGGTATTGCCTAGGACCACATATTACATTGCCAAAGCAATCACCTGCGTCTCCTATTGCCATCTCGTTGTATCTAGATCATCTCATCTAGAGAGCAACCCAAGTGTCTATGACTCTATATCATATCTTAGCAACCCAACAAGGTCAAGGTTGAGTCCTAAACATCCATAGGAGTCACAGCTCTGCCCAAACAACCCACAGAGGTCATAGCTCTGTCCAAACAACCCACAGAGGTCATAGCTCTGTTCAAACCAGTGTGGAAGACATCGCCATTATATCGCGCTGTCCCAAGGAAAACAATATATCATGAGGTAAAAATCGTGATTTTTGAAAATATCGCGATATTTTCCCGATTTTTTTGTAAACATCGCAAGTCGACACAAAAAATCGCTGAGCTCGCGGACAGTCTACGATATAAGCCGATTTTTTACTTTTTGTTGGTCATTTTACTTGCTTGTTGAGGGGTTTGAAGAGAAAATGAGCTTTCAATCATTTTGCTTGGAGCCAATGAGTAGATTCATTGTGTTTCCATCAAACATCACCGAGTTATTATGGAATGGGGATTGATTCCCATCAATGGGTTCTCAATTTGCAGGTATGTATATCATTGTGTAACCATTTGCTCATCTTTTTTTGTTTTTTTTGGTAAATTTTTTACAGGTTTAGGGTTCTTACTTCTTATCAATGTTCCCTCTTCTTGCCAAATTTTAAAGAGAGATCTACTACCATTTATGCCAAATCTATGACTATTTTGTTATTTGCAGCATATTTGTTTTTGGGCGGGGGGGGCAAATTTCAATGACTCTTACTATCTACTCTCTCCATTGTTCAAGCTTGAATATGAACTTCATTTTTTTCCCCAGGTTGAATCATTTTTGGGTGAAAAAATAAAATGCCTAAAGCTTTGTTATAATTTGAAGCTCTAGAGTTAGTACACTCATTACTACTCAAGACATGATTTAGTATTGATGCATGATATATCATTAGACATCTTATACATCACATATTTATGTTTTCTTTTCATATTTATGTGGCGATGTGTTTATTTGACGTTCTAGCTTTAAATGTTTAAAAATTTGAAAAAAAAAATGATTAATTTACTATTTTTTTGAAGTTTGCCGATATTTGTCGATATTTTCCGATATTTTCCCCGATGTTGTCGATAAGTTGTGTTCCATACCCTCTGCGATATTTTCATCGACACGATGTCTTCCACACTAGTTCAAACAGCTCACAGAGGTCGCGACCCAGCTCAAGGAGCACACACAAGAACACTGCCTAGTTTAGGAAGCATCCACAAAGTCACAACCCAGCACAAGAGGCATCCATAAGGTCATGAACTAGCACGGGAGGCATCCACAAGGTCACGAATTAGGTCTGAGGTATCCAAACAAATCACGGCTTAGGATTGGCAAGAATGACAGCAGTGTAAATAAATAAAGAGGATATGTTATTGCTAAGGAAAGTTAGATCAGGTTAAGTATGATCACAAGATTCCTTCAACAGATTTGTTCAAGGGGACAAAAGAAAGGCGTAAATAATATTGCTATTCATATGAAGAAGTTAATGTCGTTATTGATGAGGAGTTGGCTTTTTGTCTGAAAGCTTAAAGTAATATTATAAGATGAATCCTTCGAATAGGGAGAACATTAGGTGAATTGCTCAAGAGTGAGGATGGATGGTTGCTTAGGTAAGTTAGTGGCACTAATACCAATCTTTCTACTTTTAATATCAGCGTGATGGTTACCTGATGTAATGACATGGATAATTGTCTAGGTGGATACTACTTTCATTGTGAGGATATGTGGAGGTAATGGAAACTATATGGCCAATTATGGATGTATCATAGGAGAGTAGAAGCAACAACCAGTTTAAGTTGGTAGCAAATAGTTCAAGTCTAAGTAACCGAACATGTCCTTTTTGGGATGCATGTCCCGTGGGGTCGTGTTGGACACGAACATGGCCCCAGTTCATGTCAGACACAATTTTTTTGTGTCCCGATTTTTTGACACAAAAATAATCATGTCCAACACGAAATAAAGTCATGTCTCACGACTGTCAAAACGTGTCCCGAAAACATGACACGATTTTCAAGAAAATATGGCATGTGGCCACTTTAAAAACCATTTTTCCTAATTCATTTTTACATTTGCAAGTGAAGGGAGAGATTAGAGTGTGTTTTTCTACAAGTGAAAGTAGATTTGAAGCATTTGCAAGGGTTTCCAAGTGCATTTGAGGGAGGAATTTGTTGAGCGGATTCAAGCTCAACATCAAGCAAGAAGAATAATGTCTCAATCAGCTAAGGCAGCAGCTAAAGGGCAAAGGAAAGGGAGAAATGCCCCATCTAGTGCCTCTCCTCCTTTTATACTACTGCTAGTGCTCCAACTGCTTCTAATGGAGTTCATGGTCAATTTAACACTGTTTTAGCAAGACAACAAACCCAAGAGAGTAAATACCCTTTGTGGAAGCATATGACAAGGAAAGAAGGCCCTAGAGCAAAAGCTTGGTGGGGGAGGCAATGTGTGTTGGAGTTGCAACTTCTGCAAGAATGAGTTCAAGAGCACATATTATTGGGTTAAGGGGCATTTGTTGTCCCTTGTGGGATTTCTTCATGCAAAGCGGTGAGTAACACCCAAAGGAGTGAGATGGAAAAAGAGGAACATGTTGTCCAAGGGAAGGTGGCATCAGCAAGCAAAACATAACAGAATGAGGATCCTCTTTCATTCTCGAGGAAACCCTCTAGCACCTAAGTCACTGTGTCCGACAAATTTTCGCCTTCAGATTCAAAAAAGCCGATTTTCTGACAAAGCTGATTTTATTCGTTGGTGTTCGCCATTTGAAAAGGCGAATTCGATTTTTATTGTTCGGTGAACTGCAAGACGAATAAATTCGCCATAAATTCGACGAATTTATTTCACAAACGCCAAAAAATCGTTTGAAATCGTTTTTAGGGGTTGAACGAAAACCATATTTTTACCCAACTACCTCCCGCGGGCCGCTACTCCTCTATTCGCAATCTGGGTCGTGTTTACAGTGGACGTCGTGTTTACAGCTTGTGGACGCCGTGTTTACGGTTTGTGGTCATGTTTACAGACTGTACAAGTGTGAACGTCGTGTGGAGGTCGTGTTTACAGACTGTGGAGTGTGGAGGTGTGGACGCAGTGTGGATGCCATGTTTACGGTGTGTGGTCGTGTTTACATACTGCCGGAGCCAATTTCCTGACTGTGCAGTGTTTACACGGTGACTTAGTTTACACGCTTCAACATTGATGGTGGTTTCATACTTCAAATTTCAGACTTACCTCTCTCCCGACGGTGGAGGCTCATGAAACATCAAACTTTGATATAGTGCATTCTTTAAAACATTTCATATATTTTTTATTTTCAAATTTAAAGTGTTTAATAATTAATGTTAATATAGTTTATTAGATGGATTTTATTAAATATATAT
>LPNX010080575.1:360326-421555 GCA_001517045.1 Pseudotsuga menziesii
CCACATCAATGCCCTCACAATCTACAACGAGTACACACATCTTTCATTGTTGAAGGTTGCAAATACTCGTTTTGCTTCCTCATTCATCATGCTCAAGAGGTTGAGGGAGGTCAAATTCGCTCTTGGGTCCATGGATATTTCAGAGTTTTGGTCCTTTTGGAGAAAAGTGGATCAAATTGCTTCAAAAAAGGTAAAGGACATAGTGTTAGATGATGGTTGGTAGGAGAGGGTAAATCTTACTATTAAGATCATGGACCCGATCATTTCTTTGTTGCGGTTTGAAGACACGGTCAACCCATCCTAACAGATGTTTATGAGGGGTGGGATTCCATGACTAAGTCTGTGAGGACAATTGTTATGGAGAATGTGTGCCAAGTATGAGGCATCGACAAAGAACTTACGGTCCATCATACATGATATTCTTATCTCCAAGTGGGAAAAGAATTGCACACCTTTGCATTGCTTGGCCCACTCATTGAACCCCAAGTACTACATTCATGACAAGCTCAATGGTGGGTTGGGGCCCTCAAGCAGAGTCCCTCCTCAAATCGAAGGAGAGATTTCACAGGGGAGGAAGTTAGCATTTTAGATGGCTACTTCATGATAGATACATGCTTGAGAAGGTGGAGGAAGGCTTTGTAGAGTTTTCCATTGCCACTGGGAGATTTGGAGGCTATGAGGTGCTTAAAGACAGGGGGCTAAGAAACCCTATGTTTGGTGGGAAACTCAAAGGGGAGCATGCCCTGTTCAACAGAAGATAGCCTACAGGGTCATCTCTCAAGTTACTTCATCCTCTTGTTGTGAGAGGAATTGGAGCACATATGGGAACTTGTACAATTTGAAGAAGAGCAGGCTTGAGCAGTCCAGGGCAGAGTTGATGGTGTATGTGCACTCCAACCTTCGTCTTATTTACATGAAGAGGGAGGAGTGGGTGAAGGGAAAGACAAAGATGTGGGATGTCTTTCCTAATGATATGGGTTTGGACAACAGTACTGAGTTGGCATTAGCCAACATGGATCTTAATGATCCATTGATGATGGTGATCCTATGGAGGGGTCATCCTCCACACCAACAGATGCATATCGTTAGAAGGGCAGAGAGGAGGAGGAGGAGGGAACTAATGAGTTAGTTGATTTAGGCATGTAGGAGTATTATTGACAGATTCTTCCATCTTGATCTCATCTATGATCTACCCCTTTTTGTATTTACTATTTACTACTGCTAGTTGCCTTTGGCATTCATACATCTATGTAATACATTTTGATTTTGATGACTTAATGATAAATATGCTTTCAACATCTTGAGCTATATGAATATCCTATAGGCTATCATATATGTGATTTGTGAATGGCAAAATGTGTATTGTGTATTGATTCCTATTAGTAATTTGACAATTTCTATTAAACATTTGTAGATGTTCTAGTTTCTAAATATAATTGGATCTATATGTCTATTTTTAATATATATATATATATATATATATATATATATATATAAAACGTGTCCTCCATGTCCTGATTCCAGGGGTTACTGACTTACTGTGTCCGCATTGGACACTCATATTTTCATGTCCTTTGTGTCCTGTGTCCTCATGTCAGGAGACTTAGGTTCGAGCGTTGTCATTCTTTTTCTTTGTTGCAAAGGTCATGAAATCTTGTATTAAGGGGGAGAAATAACAGAACAGGTCAAGTGGGGGTGTTAGATATAATGGTCAAGTGTAGGATGTGATTTTTATTCTACAGAAATAAATATAAAGAAGTAGTGGCTTGACAAATATGCATATGAGGAGTCAGAATAGGAGATTGAAAGGACAAGTTACGAAGTTAAAATGAAAGATCATTACAACCTTTTAAAACATTATTACTCCTGTGCAGATGAATGAACCTCCCAAACAATCGAGTCTCCACTATTAATATAATCTCTCTCCTTTTTGTGGGTGCATCCTTATCAATATAAGATAAATTTGTTGTGAGGCACTTGCTGGAAAGATGCATTCAGTTTCAAAAAACTTCACTCTACTTTTGAAATAAGAGGCCTTTCACCCATTTCTGGCTTGAAATTATTGGTTGCACTATCAGTGAATACCTTCAATACCTTTTAGTTATGTTCATATCTCATATTTCAGGAATGATTGATTCAAACTATTCAACTCTATATCAACATGATGGCATGTCCTGAAGTCTACTTTTACCCTTAAGATAGGACTTAACTGTGGTGATATTCATAGCAAAAATTCAGTGTTACTGCCACCATACTGGGATGTTACCTAACTAACAAGATTCATTTATATTGAGACCACATTTACCATTTTTACTGTGTAAAAAATCACGTCATAAAAAATTAGCATTGTTGAACATACCAGTAACCATTGTATGTTATTCTGTTCTTTCCTATCACCAGTCTTCATTCAGATCATTGTCATTGACAATATTTCTTTACACTTGTACGTATCTTATTTGCTCCATTTTTTAGTTTACAGTAGTTTGAAACTACTAGCATAAGCAAGGCCAACCCTTTTCTCATATTTACAAAGCAAAGATTAAAATGACATGTCTCACTGTGGTCACTATGATTTTCAAATGGTTTGTACGGTGAATAAATTTGTAGAGTCATCTCAATATGACTTAGACAAGTTAGGAAATGGAATTTAATTCCTGTCAAAAAAGGAAAATAAAGGTTTTATTAATGCTTACAATGCACCAGCAACTGCATTACCCAGGAAGAAACAAAGGCCAATGCTTACTCCAACCTCAGGACCCAATGCTCTACCAATAAGATAATATGGCCCACCTCCCTGCATTCAGAAAGCAGGAAATATGAAAACTTTTAGAGAAAAATTACGGTAATATCCCTGATCTTTAATAAAATGCAAAATCTTTAAACCCTGCTGTCTCACAAAATCTTTCAATGATATATAGGATATATAAGGGCAATGCATGTTTTGCTCTTTTAACACATGAAAATGGAACAGGAGTTCAGTAAACTAGAAAAATTACAACATATTACTCAGATCAATCATCACACACCCAATGCAAAGTTAGTATCACTCAGCAGTGGGTATCAATCACAACAAAGTGTAACGAGAATAAGTTCATACAACCAGATTGTTTCTTTATATTGGGAACTTTAGATTAGTTCTCTGAAAAATCAAGAAAATCCTTACATCTAACCATAATGGACAAGATTATGTCCAATATCAATGTGATCACAGGACATAAGGATCTACAAAATGACAATTCAAATTATGTTATGCACAAATTGCAAAGAAATATATAGTTAAAGTACCCTTGCTTCAATCTTCTAGAAAAGGCAAATATATAGTGTAATGAACATGACGGTTACTTTTACATAGCATCCAAGAAACTGCATTCTGTACATTTGAGCTCTCTTGGTGATGTGCGCTTCTCTTGGGATAGTCTTTCTTGCTTGATGGTGGATGGATGAATGATCTAGGGCTTCTTTCTTGCACACGCTATGGTTGATGCTAGACTTGTTGGCATAACACATGCACAAGAGTGACCTAAAGCTTCTTCTTTGCTCATATCTTGTTGAATGTTGGTCAGTTATATTTCTAAGTGGATTGAATGGTGTTAAAGTATTGTAACTTTGGAAGATATTCCATTGTACTTTTGTTGTATTCTCTTTCGGAGATGTTATTCCTCTATTAGGAGATGTCCTTGCTGTAATTGATCATGTAAAAGTCACGAGGTAAACCCTTTGTTGTAAGTCGGGGCAATAGTACCCACAAAAGTAATATATAAAATGTATTTTGAGTCTCCCAAGGTAGGTCGGCCCTAAATAGGGAACCTGGCCAACCTAGTTAGTTATTTGAGGCACTCACCTAATGAATATAAATAGGTGAGGCGCCTCTCTCATTCTTATAGATCTTACACTCAAGTATTGCGCTGGAGAGAGAGAGGGAAAGAGTCTACTATGGAAGATGAGCAACTGTTCTTGTTGCTAGGGTTTTACACTGTACTTGATCAAATTCTATACTAAGGAAGTTTTGCGGGGTTTTCTCCCTTGTGGTTTCCCCAAAGAAAATATTTGTGTTCTCTTGTGTTGCTGCACTTGTCTTTCTTTCAGTGATCCTTTGCTTATGATTATGATGTTATGATGCTAAATGTTTTTAGATCTTGTATAACCATTAAAAATCTAACATGGTATCAGAGCCACCTTGAAAGAAGTCTTTGTGCAGCCGAAACACTGCTACAGCTAGAGCTTCTAAATATTAGGATTTCATGCTTGGAAACCGTAGAAGACAAAAACTAGTCATGTTGGGACTTTCGCTATAACTCGAGATTGGATAAGGCTCAAGAGCTGAAACTTTGACAGGCCGAAGATAAAATCTTACTCTACCCTGTGTAAAAGTTTCAGCCTCAGAATCGCTATAATATAGGAGATATGCTTCCTCCAACTCAGGGTTCCATCCTCTCCCAGAATTCAGCCTTAAACAGGTGACCTAGGGAGAATCGCTATATCTCAGGCTAGGAAGGTCCAAATGAAATTTCGCAAGATGTTCCAGATAGGGAACAGACTGTAGTTTCTGTGTTAAAAGTTTTAGACCCCGAAAGTGAAACAATGACACGTGGGAGTCCATACAAGTTTGCTATGCTGAACAGTCCTGAAATAAGTCAACTTCGCATAAGTCCCACCTAGTGAATCCAATTCTGCTCTAACATGTGGGGTTGGAAAGAAGACAGACCAAGCTACCTCAGGACGAAGTTTCAGACCTTGAGGAGCCGAACATTCGGAGCTATAGCAGAAACAAGATTAGTAATTTCTGCAGAAGAAATCGAAGAAAAACTAGGGCTTTCTGTTCTAAGCACTTCCCTCCACCAATCAGTTGAAGGAGGACCATCAAATTTGCCCTGGGAGGGTGCATCTCTCTATGTAAGAAGTTTCTCATTTTGTGGACTTTCATTTTTTGACCTAACACTATTGCCGGAGAAAACTAGGGCATCAGATATTTTGCAGTTATGTCCATAGTTTTGGGAAAATAAATATGTTGCTCAGCTTGCCTTGACGAGGCACATCTTTCTATCCAATCAGACCTAAAAGATACCTAGGTTGAAAAATTAGGGTTTCTTTGTCAAACCCTAGGTCCACCAAAAGCACTCTTTCAAAACAACCTTCAAACAAGGATCAAGTTGAAGCAATCTCACTGGTAAGTTCCATCCTCTCTATTTCCATTTGAGGTTCTCATTTTATCATGATGACAAACAGTACCAAGCTTGAGGACAAGCTTGAAAGAGTCGAGAACTTCTAAGCATGGAATTATAGAGTGCTTATCATACTTGAAGAAGCATTCCATGAAGAACTGTGTCAAAGAAGAAGCTACAGATCGAGACGGAGATGAAGTCAAAGCAAAGGACCTAGTCAAAACAAAGATGAGTATTTCCATCTCCATTGGATTCACATGTATCATCCTTGAAGACTCCCAAGAATATGTTCGATGCAATGAACAACATGTACAAAGATGACCTTGAGAATTCAACTCAAGGATGTGAAGGTGCAATGTCAGAAAACATTCGATGATTACTTCACAAGAAGATCTCATCTCAAGGAGCAATTAGAAGCCGTTGAAGACAATGTCAAAGAAGCAGCAGCATAAATTACAATTTTGAATGGTCTTCCAAATTCAATCAAGAGAGTTGTTCTAGTAGAAAGATCACATATGGAGGAGTGCAGGATTTATTGATGGCAAAAGAAGAAGAGATGACAATCAAGCCCTACCAACTCATGCCAAGCAGAGAAAAAACAAGAAGGAATAACATTCCCGCCAAGAATAGAAGGACATCTCACAACTCAATAGTTCAATTGTGATGGAAGGATGATATGATCTAGAAGTACCAGTCGATAATACATAATGATGTTTGGATATGAGTTCAAGACATGAAGGGAAGTTTTATGAAGTCTTCCAAGTAGATCTACAGGATCAAGTATACCGCAGATCAAAGTATCAAAAGATACGAAGCAAGGTTCATGGTTTCTATCAAAAAGAGAGTTGACAAGACACTGCTCTAGGGGCTAGACACACCTCTTCAGCAGTAGATATTACACTAGACAATTGGTGTAATCAAACTAGAAGAACAAATCGAACAACCTATATGGTTTGAGACTCTCTACAAAGAACCACCTATGCACAGAAGGATCGGTACAAGCTCAATAGGCACCCATGGGATAGCACATACAGTTACAAAAAGAGCTTGAGGATCAGCTAAAGTGATGTAGATCTGAACCTTTACTACAAGGTTGAAGATAGAATCCTATAAAGGATGAAAAGCTCATAGATGGGTGTAAGAGAAAAACTTGCAACAAAGTTCGAGATGAAGAATCTTGATATCTAGTGACCTCAACATGTGACATAGATGGATACAAAGAAGACTAGTAGCAGAGGAGGCTACATGTCACTCCAATGTCCTAATATAGATGCAGGGGGAGGATGGTGCTCAACCTTAGAGGGAGTGACTACGGTAGATCTCAAAGCTCGAGAATCTTGACATGATTCTTAGGATTAGAGGTATGATGAAATCCAGAGGACATTTTACTTATCCAAGTAAAATATGCAGAGCAAATGGTGTGGAACATAAAGGGTACTGCAGAGATATGATGACTTTATTTGATTTGATAGTGCTACGAACAAAAATATCACTCCAACATATTGCAAAAAGCAAAGTGTTTCTCTCAATACAACCAAGGATGAATATATTGCAGCTGAGAACAAAGCAAGTAAAGATTCCTCAAAGTAATGAGGAATATGATCTAGAAGAATATATACATATGAAGATGAAGATTATACTCTTATCCACTTCATCATTGGATAAGAAGAGATGCACTGGTAGGACACACAGACACAGTCCTGTGTGATCTATGGTGTAAGAAGACTTGCTCAGTATTTCCGATCATGAGCAAGATAGGAACAGGTCCTCAAAATCAAACAATGAAGTTGAACACATTAGCAGAGACTCCAGTAATCCAAGAAGACAGAGATCAAGATGGAGTCTACCAAACAAACAAAGATAAGTATTTGAATTGTCATTTCCTATATATCTAGTTGTTCAAGATGTGTACATAGATGCGTTTCAAGATTCAGGAAATGTATTATGCATATTAGAATATTTGTAGTTTACTACTAATATGCAGGTGATGGGTAAGTGGCTTATGTTGTTGTACAACATTCGATTGCTACTTATGAAACCTCCTTGCTTAAATGATGTCTTGGTAAGATGGGAGGCATATAGAAAGTTACTAGATGTATACAGGATATAGATGATTGTTGCATTAGCGGAAATAGTTGCATGATTATATATATCTTTATGCATGAGAATGTGTCATTTTGAATATGTTACAAAATGTTTCTAATCATACAATTGTATTTGACTTGTAGGAAGGATTGTATGCAATCACCTACAAGAGAAGAAATGATGAAGTTAGGGATGTACGATACAATTGCAGATGTACGATACAGTTGTGGATGTACAAGAGAAGAATGATGCAGTTACAGATGCACAAAAGAAGAATGATGCAAGTTGTAAATGTACGATTCAGTTGCGGATGTACAAGAAGAGAATGTTAAAGAACAAGTTGCAGAAGGGAGTTGTAAAGCTCAAGCATGTTCCTACAGAGGAACAAGTGGCAGATGTGTTAACTAAGCCTCTGGCTTGTGTAAAGCTTGAATACTTCCGAAACAAGCTTGGTGTAGTCTGAAAGGACCTCTCTTGAAAGAGGGAGTGACAATAGATGGATGATGGATGCAGTGGTGAGTAGCTCAGTCTAGAGGGGGTTAAGTCTGGCTAAGCTTGTTTGGCCCAAAAGGGTTAGTAAGTCAGATGAGGCATGCTGATCCTAGGGGGATTAATATGTCTGGCTAGGCTTGGTTGCCCCGAAAGGGTTAGTAAGCCAGACAAGGTTTTTTTGGTCCGCGGGGAGATCCATCTGTCTAACTAGGCTTGTTTGGCCCGAAAGGGTTAGTAAGTTAGACAAAATGCCCGGATGGATCTACCAGAGAACTCACCGTGATGCTGCTCTAAGATGTTAAAGGGCAAGATGTATCTTCAATATTGTTATACTGATGTTTGCTTCAGTATTGATGATGGTTGAGATGATTGCTTCAGTATTGTTATACTGATGATTGTTGAGATGTTTGCTTAAGTATTGTTATACTGATGATTGTTGAGATGTTTGCTTCAGTATTGTTATAATGATTGCTGAGATGTGTGCTTCAGCATTACTATACTGATGATTGTTGAGATAGTTCCAGTGTTGTCACACTGATGATTGATGATTGTTGAAGTTTTAGTGTTACTACATTGATGATTGTTGATTGTTGAATTGATTGCTGAGATAGTTTCAGTATTCCTATATTGATGTAGAAGGATCAATATTTTCATACTGATGTTGTTTGGATGATTGTTGAGATAGTTTCAGTATTCCCATACTGATATGACAGGTTTAGTATTTTTAATGTTGATATTGATGTGGCAAGCTCAATATTTTCATACTGATGTTGATATGGCAGGTTCAGTATTTCTATACTGATGTTGATAAGACAGTTTCAGTATTTCTATACTAATAATGATGAGGTAGTTTCAGTATTTCTATACCGATGTTCTTAAGATAGTTTCAGTATTTCTATACCGATGATGGTGAGGTAATTTCAGTATTTCTATACTGATATTGATGATGATGTTGCTTCAACATTTGTATGTTGATGTTGATGATGTGGTTCTAGTCCCCACACCTTGTGTTGATGATGCTGATATGATTGTGGTCCCAGCACCTTGTGCTGATAATGTTGATGTGGTTGAAGTCACAACACTTTGTGTTGATGATGATGATGTTGTTTTCAACATTTTTATGTTGATGATGATGATGATGTTCCAACATCTCTATGTTGATAATGCAGATGATGATATAGCATCTATTGATAATGTTTCTTTAGCACTAACATGCTAATGATGTTGTTATTGTTTCAGTATTTACATACTGATGATGCAAATGTTAATGTTTCAGAATTTACATTCTGATGATGCAGATGATGATGTTTCAATATTCACATACTGATGTTGAAGAAGAAGATTCAGTGTTCACATACTGATGTGCAAAAGATGATTTAGTATTCACATATTGATGTTATAGAAGAAGGTCCAATATTCATAAGATGATTCAGTATTCACATACTGATGTGGCAGAAGATGATTCAGCATTCATATACTGACGTGACAGAAGATGATTCAGTATTCACATATTGATGCTACAGAAAATGATCCAGAAGATGATTCAGATGATTCGGTATCCACATATTGATACTACAGAAGATGATTCAGTTTTTATATACCGATAGAAGATGATTCAGCACGTACAGAAGATGATTCAGTATTTACATACTGAGATTGCAGAAGATGATCCAGCTAAGATCGATGATGTTCCAAAACTTCCTATGGCATATAGAGATTCACCAGTCAGTTGTACAGTTGTGATGATGGTTGTTGTTGATGTAGAATACATTCCTAGGTAAGAGGGAGTGTTAAGGTGTTGTAACTTCAAAAGATATTCTATTGTACTTTTGCTATATTCTCCTTCAAAGATGTTATTCCTCCATTAGGAGATGTCCTCAATGTAATGGTCATGTAAAAGTCATGAGGTAAACCCTTTGTTGTAAGTCGAGGCAATAGTACCCTCAAAAGTAATATATAAAATGTATTTTGAGTCTCCCAAGGTAGGTCGGCCGTAATTAGGGAACCTGGCCGACCTAGTTAGTTATTTGAGGCTCTCACCTAATGAATATAAATAGGTGAGGCGTCTCTCTCATTCTTACAGATCTTACACTCAAGTACTACGCTGGAGAGAGAGAGAGAGAAAGAGTCTACTGTGGAAGATGAGCAACTATTCTTGTTGCTGGTTTTACACTATACTTGGTCGAATTCTATACTGAGGAAGTTTTGTTGGGTTTTCTCCCTTATGGTTTCCCCGAGGAAAATCTTTGTGTTCTCTTGTGTTGCTGCACTTGTCTTTCTTTCAGTGTTACTTTGCTTATGGTTATGATGTTATAATGCTAAATGTTTTTAGATCTTGTATAACCATTAAAAATATAACAAATGGTAGTTGAATGCTGCATTTTCTCTGAATTAGGGCTTTCTACCAATGTTGTATCAACTTTGTGTGAAGGAAACGTCTTGCATAAGGGTTTCCTATTGTTTTGGGGCCTTGGACTTTTCCATTTGCCTTAGTTAGGATCACCTACTGAACCATAGAGGTTTCTAGGTGATGCCCTAGCTTCCAAGTGCTAGAGGGACACTAGCCATGATCTCTCAATGCCCTAGGGATTGAGACGATAATCATATCCCCTTATCTTGTCATCTTTTTACTAATAATTTCAGCATGTATTGTATTATAATTCAATTGCATTTTTACTATAGTTTAGCTGCAATTTTATGTCAAAAAAGCCCTAAAAATTAGGAAACCCCTCAAAATAGAAAAATTCAAAACTTAGAAAATATTGAAAATTTTGGAATTCTAATCCAAGGAAGAGGTGTGCCCTAGTCACCTTGTCCACGGATCAAGAGGGGCGTCCTAACTCTTCAGCTTGCCTAGGGAAATGTGAAATCGTCGTATCTTCAAAACCCTAGCTAGTGTCTTTCACATGAGGCCATATGTGACCTTGCCTTGACCTCCTTATCCTTCTCCCGCTAAGGGCACACTTTTCAAAGGTGTTCTTAGGCTTGTATTGAATTCATTGAGAAACATGAGATTGTGCTACAAATCTGTGTTATCTATTGTGTTGGATTAGTAGGTTGAGCTAACTCCTCAGTAGATCTAGTTGGCTTCTTATCTCATTGTTTGACTCCATTTAATGCATTGATCTTTGCTACACGGTTGTAGAAAGGTATCTATTTGTTGGTGACTACAAGTATCTTGATAGGGCTCTCCCCTGGGTTTAGGAGTTACCCAAAGTAATTGAAAGACCAAGTTGAGATGACAGTGGGCTTAAGATCTCTCCCATGTTTACCATTCACTAGCTAATTGCATCACATTGGCCAACAAATCCTAGACTGCTGGTTTGAATGATAACAAATTTTAAAGAGGGCAGATTAAATTTGGCTAATTTTGTCGAATACTACCCATGTAAAACTAATTTTTTGTCACCTAATGGAATTGCTGCCATTTTTTACTCTTTATCCTTGAAACACTCCATTATGTAACCATGATGAATTAACATATGTTCGTATGTACCAAATGGATAAATTTATTTTGGATGAGTAAATCATGTTGGAATGTATGCCAATATGGTTGGATTCATCTGACGCTGGAATGAACAAACTGCCTTTGTAGGCATAATTGCTACCACATTCTGCATAATCTATGGTTCTCGTGCTGGAATGTATGCCCGAATGCCATCATGAGAATATATGCGTGCTTCTGTGGCAACATTGGAAGGAACAATGGGCCTTCGTGGACTACATAATCAACTCCCGACTATGCTCTGCATATTTCAATGGATTTAACAATTGTTAGCACACGTTTTCACCCTCATAGCATATCTAATACAAGCGTGAATCAACAATAAAAAGTGGCTAATTCAAGGAATGAATGCCCCAAATTGTCATGGGCAAGCCTCCTCTCCATTCGGGCTTGTGTGCCAACCTAAACGAAGAGGAGGTTTGCTCGTTACAATTTGGGGCATTCATTGAGCCCGAACAGAGAGGAGGTTTGCCCGTGACAATTTGGGGCATTTATTTCTTGAACTAACAACATTTTATCATTGATTCATGCTTACATCAAATAGGCTCTGAGGGTAAAAATGTGTGCTAACAAATTGGCGTTGTTGTCGGGGATCCTTGTTGTCATTCCTTGGCTATCAAACACCAGAAATTAAATACGAGTGTCGTGGAGTCAAAGAAAATGTTGTTGTAAATTAAATGTTTTGTGAATGTGTGCTTGGTCAGTTTTATTATTAAAAGTTCAATTGATAAATGGGGGAAGGGGATTTTCGATATATCAAATGGTACTGGGAATGTGTCTGGATTTTGGGAAAAGTGGCTTTGCATGGGAAAATGTGGGCTAGATGCAGTCGTGGGGGGTTGTTCAACACTACACCAACAAGGATGTAGTCTAACAGGACACCACTGTCACTTTCTAGTTGTTCCGACTTTCCCTGAGGAATTTGCCAACTATTTCTCAAATTCGTTACGTCGAGATTTTCGTAATGTTGTGGGTTGTTAATTTTATTAAAACGAGTTGTTTAATTAAACGTTGAAGAATTAACTAGAGCACACTCCAACTTTTGATATCCCCGAGTCTCAGACAAAGCTACGAGGGGTAGAGAAAACACGGAAGAGGCAAATGTTTGTTCCAATTTAAATTGTAAAATGCAAAACTAAAACTACTTACAAAAGAGATACAGCCTATTTGGACGGATTGCATGCTTGTGTAAGTATAATAAAACTTGTGAGACTAATTACTTCACTATGATTTTCTTTTCTCTTTCGGTACTAGGAGAAATCATAGTGGGTTAGTGTTCTTCACAAAAAAATTTATAAATTTAAAGCAACATTAAACTAAAATCACTTATAAAAAAGTATACAGTCTGTTAAGATGATTGTGTGCTTGTGTTAATTAAAAACTACAAGAAAAAAAAAACAGAAAAATCACTCCACGAAAAGAGACAGTGCAAATCCTCCCAAGGGGGATGGGTTGTGGGTGTTGTATTACAAGATCAGAAATGCTTGTGATCTTTTGAAAAATAGGATCACTAAGCTTACAAATTGCTAGAAAAATTTGATTAGAAAAAATCTCCTCCTATCTGTTCATCAATGTTGCAAAAACAGCGATCTATTAGTGATGAAAGATGCCCAAAAAACACTTTTAGAGTGTCTTTAGACATCTCTCAAACACTGCAAAAAATTGAATAAGTTAAACTATGATTAAAGCAAGTAAAGAAACTAAGGAAAGCAAACTTTCCTCGGGATCTTGGCTTGTATGTTGGGGTGGCCAATTAAAGCACTTTAATATTTGCTAGCTATTCATTTAAAATCGACAAAACTAACTTCTATTTCAAATCTTAAAATTTCACTTTTAAATGACTTCAATAACAAAAAAGCTAGCTACGCTAGATCTACAAAAATATGCTTTAAAACCAAGATCTAAATATGTATATCAGATCTGAAATAACTTTAACTTTAAAAAAAAGAATTAGGTCCAAAAGATAAAAGAATCAGTAACAAAAAAAAATTTATTTTTGGAAAGGTAGAAGAAACAAGAACCAAGCCCTTGCTTGAAAGATTGGAGGACCAACAATGCCAACAACACAACAAAAATTAAACAAAAGCAAGACCAATACTGAAGGCAAATGAGGATGCAGCTAAGCTCAACCTCCTCCTTCAATTTCCTATCCTACGCTGTCACAAACACTCGCAGAGAAAGATCAAATCCAAAATGTATAATTAAAAGAGATTAGAAGGGCATTAGTACAACTAAATACACCTGCTGCTTCAATATCTCTAAATAATCAAACATTAATAAGCAAATCAATACTATGAATGCTTACTTTGTGCCATGAATGCTTACTCTATAGGCACAAAGGCCTACTGAGCTAGATCAATCCACAACTACTATAAATGAAATATAATTAACCTTCAGTTCAGAGTAATTTGCTCATTTTTAGTTATTTTAGTCATTTTTTGGTAAACTCTGGGAAATGCCCCAAGTTACCCACAGATTTGATTATTTTATATTATTTTATGTTATAATTTTAAGTTGACACATTTTATAATTTCAAATTGACATTTTAAGACATGTCGGTATGGCTTATTAGTAAAAGTGAGTGTGAGAACATATAAATAGAACTCCTCACTTCATTTTCAAAACACAACTTATGGGAGAAAACTCAATATGTTACTTCTTTACCCAAGATAGCAGCTTGGAGTGATGCGCACCTCTTGGAGTCTCTCTTTTTGAGAGACTCCAATGTTACTAGCTTGGCATGTACAACTTCCTTGACCACAACAAGAGGGGGGGGATCATTTTCCCACCCTCGACAACTTATGGCCAATAGTTTTGGATCTTCTCATGCTCGTTTGTAAGGTCACGAATTTCAGCGTGTAAGGTATCATTCGAGGATAGGAAGGCTTCCCATGCTATCCCTTCACAAAGTAATTTCCTATGTGATGAGTTTTCCAATTCCACCACAATTACTCTATTCGAAAGAACGAGCATTTCCTGTTGGCCCTGTTGCATTTTTTACAGAAGCTTATTGTTTTCGATTTCAAAGGACTCCATCCATCTTAGCAAGTTTTTAATTTGGGATGTGCAAAATGAGAGAAAAGGAGTGGTCGAAGAAAAAAAGAGAGATAAGAAAATCCAACAAAAAGATGTTGACGATTTAAAAGCTAGGAGATCCAAGAAAAAAGCAACAAAGTTGTGGGAGAAACATGAAAATTCTATTAATTTTGCTCATATGAGTGAGTTGGTGAATTCTTCTTCTTCTGAACCTAGGTCTGTGCAGGAAGCAAAGAGTAGAATGAAAATGTTGTTTGAACTTTGAAGCATTGTAGAAAAATAGGACCTAGAGATTGGATGAATTGCATGCAAGAAAAAATTCCATTTGCTGCAAATGGGCCTTTACATTGAAATACAAGGAAAATGGATCCATGGATAGACATAATGAAAGGTTGGGAGCACATGGAATCACAAACATGAAGGGTTTGATTTGGAGGAGACATTTTCCTCAACTGCAAAGATAATCTCAATCGGGTTGGTGCTAGAAATGGCAGCACAATTTGGTTCGGGCATCCATCAAATGGATATGAAGAGTGTATCATTAAATGGAGACCTCAAAGAAGAGGAGTATATGACTCAGCTGGAAGGGTTTTAGGGAAAAGATAAGGACCATTTGGTTTGCAGACAAGTGAAAGTGCTTTATGCCATTTGGTCTGCAAGCACCCAAAGCATGGTACTGCAAATTGATGAGCATTTAAGAGCAAGTCTCTTTCAAATAAGTGCGTTGATTCCTAATCTACCAATTAAAAGAAGTGGCAAGGTGTTTGGCTTTCCAGCTTTTATGTCTAATGAGAATCCAATCCAACTATACATTTGTTGCATATCTTTGTATATGTATGATTGAGGGGCAAATCAACTATAGCCTTTTGTAATGCAAGCTTGTTTTGCAATAAAACTTGTGTTTAGAATATTTGTGTAGTGTTTTATGTACCTATTATCACATATACATTTGCAGCTGGGCTACCATGATGCAGCATATAGATTTATCTCTTATTCTATTCCGAGCTATTTTTCACATGGGGTTTTAGCATGGATCATTACAGCCTCAACCATTTCAAAGCCTTGTTTAGCAGAGTTTCCTTGCCAAGGCTGAGATTCATTGGTCCATTGAGATGATTACAGTGATGACCTAGTTCATTTGAGCAGAGTAGCAGATTAGATGTGGTACACACCATTACAGAAGGGCCTTATCAATTGGGGACAGGTGTATATAGTGAGATCAGGTATATGCTTTTATAGTTTGATTTTGCTCTGTGATGTATATCAAACACCTATGCTTGTCTTGTTAGGATGATTATGGTGACCTATGCTTATATATGCACTAATACTTGAACTTGTGCTAAGACTAATAAAAGGATTTGATGTTGAAGATTGTTGCTCATGCCATGCTTGTACAAATAGTAAACCTTAGTTTTTTGTTGGCTCCATGTGTCATTTGTCCCCGTACATCCAGTTCATCCATTGTTGAATTTCATCCCAGGACTTAGATTGATTGAGACTTGTGAGATTGAAGATCTTTTCCCCAACTTAACCCCTGTGCATCATAGACTCCATGTTATTGTGTCTTTGGCTATGAAATATGTGGCTTGGCCAGCGTGGTTGGGTTCACCAGGAAGTTCTTCTTTAGTTCTCAAAACAACTGCTCCACCAAACAGTGTTGCTAAACACTACAGCATCGAAATGAATAAAAGCTATATCTAAATGATGCTAAGTATAAATGTTTAAAAGGTAGTCAGTGGCCAAGGGGTTGAGCACTCATTCTTTGTATAATGTAAGGCTCGGTTGCCCTCCACAGGGGCAGCAGGGAGAGGCAAACCCGTCGGGCCTATGGACTACTCGCTAGCAGCAGGGTTAGGTTGTAGTCATTTACTAGAGCCCAGAAGGATTTCAAAGGCACCTGCTCTTGTAGGATGGCTACTATCTTATGTGAAAAAGAAAGTTATTGAAAAAGATCAATGGTCAGAGGATGAGCACTCACTCTTTGTATAGTGTTCAACTCATTTGCCCCCACAGTGCAACAGGGTGAGACTAGCCTGCAAAGGCTATGTCTTTGTCAGTACTGGAGCCCATAAGGCTTTCAGGGCACCTGCCTTTGAAGGTTGATCTATATTGCAAATTAGTGCAAAGGAAAACTTGCTAGAGTCTGAGAGAAGCAAACCCAAGTACTTTATCCATTTGTGAGACACCACCATCCCCTATTATATATGCCATGTATATGTCACTTTGGTTGAGTGTATTGGTTATTATTCGGAGAGATCACATAGTCAAAGTCAGTCAGAAGTCATTCCACTTTACCTAGCCTTGTTTTCCATCCTCACACAACATTCACACACCGTTTAAGCTTTGTAAGTATGGCATGAACAAGCAGACTTGCAGAAGATTCTGGTATTTTTCAAAAGCAGTGGTATATCTTACTTACTATTATTATTATTGCCACCATGATTATGAATAACATGATTTAAGTTTGGTTTTGGTATACACCATTGGAGCATTTCTTACCTTGGATGCATGCAGGATCATATTGGTATAGTATCTCACCTCCAGTTTGGGTAGTGTGACCTGGTCAACCCAGTTGACCAAGTCAAACACGGTTCCCAAGGCAGTGACTCAAAAAACAACATAGCCTATATTTTTTCTAGACATGCCCAGGACCAATACTACGGTTTCAATTTTGAGAGTTTAGCCCCAAATCTCCTGATCAGTGATTATTATCACTTTATTATTGGTCAAATGATCAAATTTTATTACAATTGGCAGTGATTTTGGCTCTCCTAGAGCATTGCAGTGTTCCAGGGGGTATGGGTAGTCACTTATACCATCCTTCTATGTCTCTAGATCATCCAGTGTAGTCAGTTTGCCCCAGTTATCAGCCTGGACAGAGTTATGATGACTTTTATCGATTTCAGAGGATGTACCACCAAAAATTGAACTAGGAAATTCACTGAGAAAATCGATTTGGCCAATGGGTCAAGGAAATGGCTTGGAAATTTGTCAGATGATGTGGTTTGGCTCCCTAGACAGTTCTTCAGTAGTTGCGGTCAGCATTGTTGTATGAATTATTTTATTTTGGCTCGGCCAGTGAGGACATCCCCCAAGGGACGCCCCTCAACTTGGCTAATTGATGTATTTCACCGTTATATCATATGTTATGACTCATGAGGTTGTAATGGGGCCTAGGGTGAATTAAGCCCCTAGTGACCCCCTTTGATGTATTATCATGTCATATCTTATGTTATGTTGTGACTTTCACTTTAGGAAGGCGTCCTTGAGCAAAGTGCGCCCCCCATTTGATGTGGTCACTTTGATCTATGTGATGATATTTGTACTTTTTGATCTCCATCGTTGATGATGCCTTAATTTCAATCATCGGATGATAGTTAGTTGAAATGTGGACACACTCAAACTATTTAAGAGAGGTGATCCCCCCATCGTAAAGCATGAGCTCTAGCACCGGAATATTGAATAAAGAGATTTGCCTAGGATTACACACTCGAGTCTTGTTGATGAGTTGATCATTTGATGACTGGCATTGTTAGTTTTTTGCACTGAGTTTGTTTCGGGATAGATCTTGTATTTTTCTTGTACCCATCCATCTGTAAGGTGAAGGAAGCGCACTAGTGGGGGAACTCACTCTGTTCCGGCTCTCATGTTTTGTGTTTCAGGGAGTGATTCTTTCTTGATGATTTTTCATTTCCCGTGCTTTCTTTATGCTGCAAATCCTATTCATTTGTCTTACTAATTGATTTCCTTTGGTTTGACAGGTTTAAGGGGGCACTAGGGTCACTAGTAGACGCTGAACTCCATCAAGATCTCGCTCGAAACACTCACTTGATCAAAAAAACGACATTCTTCATCATCCTGGAGGTCATCAACAGGATTCAGGTATGTCTCTCAGGTAATTTATATACCTCTTGATTTTCTCATGCATTGCCCATCATTGCTTTCATTGAAAAACTCTTCTTTAGAATTAGGAAAAATCACTGGATCAATTTGCACTAGAAATCTGCAAATTTGGTGATCTAGGTTTTGTCGCCCATCCCGCAAAACCTCTTCTCCCTCCTAAGTGCCAACATTGGACTCCATTACCCATCTCCAATCACTGGTCACTTAGGAAGGAAGCGCCTCTCATGGTCTCGCAGCCAGTTTCTTTGTGTTTTGTTCCGGTTTCACTTCAATATCTTTCAATTGTTAAATCTTTCATCCAAGTCAATGTGCAAGAAGCCTTAATTATCAATATCAACCTTGTCTTGGGAATTTCTCAATTATCTACTTAGATCCCCCCAAGGTCCCGAGTTTGATCATTCGAATCAGCACACTAATCATACATCTGATCTAAATCTCCACAAGCCACATGATTGTTTAACTTGAGTAATATTACCAACATAGTTAACTACCTCTACTCAAGTATCCTTAATTTGTGGCTTACTCCCCTTACCTTACTCACCTTACGTATTCTCCGCCAAGATTTTGATCTGGTGATTTGCTTTAGGTCTTTCCTTTCAGGATAGATCTAGGTCTTCCCCATTGTCACTTGGGCTTCTTAGTGGCACAGAGCAAAGGAAGTCTTAACCGGCGTGACAACCATCCAATTCTTGGGGGTTAGGATTTTCGTAGGTCATGGCTTTGGTTGCCTGTCCCATCTGCCATCCTATACAGTGTTTCTCTATCGGGGCAACTACAAGATTCATGATAACAGTGCCTTCTCTAGGTTGCTTATTCTTCGTATATTTCTTGAATCACAATCAGTAGACTATGAAAAATAAATTATTGTGTATAAAGAAACTCAGTTCCCTAAGACCTTGTGAAATCTTTTAAGTCACAAGATCAAAGCAATCGTAATAGCAAAGGTACGAATTTGAAGACTGCATACACATAAAATTGCAGATTAGTAATACAAACTTATGTCGCATTAAACCACTATATTAAAACGAAAGCTTCCGATATAAAAAATGAAAGCATAGAGAGAGTAATCAGAAAAGCACTATTTACTTTATCTATATGCAAAAACAAGAATTACAAAAAAGTCATTAGATTTAGCATTGTCCTCTACGCATGTCTAATTTCTATAAATGTAGAACATAGTTTAGTTCAGTCATGAAGATTAATGATTACAGTTCTTAGCCTACCTTCATGGCTCCATTAGTTGCAATAGCACTCAATGATATCCCAGTTAAAAAGGTACAGAGACAACATAGAGAAACAAGTATAAGACTTTGTCCAATGCCTGCAATGCCAACAATCCTGCAGAGATATAACCATTTTGGAATCAGAGAAATATATGTCCAACAGTCAGCACAATAATGACATGACAAATGAAGACCCCTAATGCCATGCCACATGAAGACCACTAAATGACACACAGCAAAATTTGAGAAAGAAATTGTTATATCATGTTTATATAGACTTAAATATCAACAATTTTCTGTCCAGATATATGGTTCAAGATTTAAATTGTAGAGGTCACATGCAATGGTAACCTGGCAGTTGGCCCATTCATTGTATACATAAAATATTAGACTTCAAGCTATTGATATGTTGTTCGCCACCTGCATAGTAGTCTACCTGGCAGAGACATCAACCTGCTACCATGCGAGTTCAATCCTCAATGATTGCAGATAGATGTTTTACCCAGGCTAATAACTAAAATCAACTTGCAATAGAAGATTATTTCTGTTGAAATCATACAGTTAAGCTTGGTTATTAAGGAAGGTATATACTATATTAGTATATACCAATCAGATTCTACATTCAGTGTTGCATTTGACTACAATGACCCATTTCACAAGCTCTATTGACTAGGGCACCGGAGAGTGATAAGAAGGTTATCCAGAAAAATAGGGCATCATACAGAGTTGGTAACAATCCTTCACATAATGCAAAACCTCCCAAGAAAATAATGCTTGTTCTAATAGTTGTACATCCACATCTAGTCAAAACATGTTTCCTAATTATCTGCAGAATCTGTACTCATATTACTGCACTTGAGCATCCTCACCTGGATGAGCATCTCACATTATTATCTTGGATGGACCTGGACCCACCTCCATGGGTAGAGGATCTACCCATTGGTGTTCGACAAGGACCTTCAAGCTACTCTACGACAGAGGATTCCCTAGTCTATAGCTACTCATGCTGAGGAAGTAGAAAAAGGGGAATTTACAGATGATTCTATCACATGATTAGATTGTAGAGTTTAGTACTTATTAGCTAAAACTCAATTGTATGCTTAAATTTGGTCTCTTGAGGACATTTTAGCCTCTTTGTTTATGTATTTTGGTTCAGATATGGGCTGGATTGGCCACTCATCAAATCGATATGAAGGTGTTGTATTTTTTGGCTGAATTATTAATCCATTTCACCAACTAGTGTCTTAAGATGAAAATAAGATAATTTTATTAATGTCCAACTAATGACCACAAATGTAGGTCAATGGGACTGCTGAATATAATGATGTCGTTACAAAGCAGGAGTACCAGATGATCTCCTATAAAAGGCAATACACACAAAAGTAGAGAAAGGAAGAGAGGAGAAATCTATGTTGAGGCATGGAAAGCCCTCGAACCCGAGTATGGGAGACTGCACGGGGTGGAGAAACACATGGGGAAAGAATCCAGAAGCAAAGAAATCCAAAAGAAATGAGGTAGGTCTGTCAAGGGATAGACCCGTCTCACCTACCATCTGAGGACAAATAGTTCAAGCAGGAAAATCTCCTCACATTGACTACTCCAAAATTTAAAATAAACTTTATTATTTGACCTTCATATAAGTGTGATAACAAGAGGTTTCTATAAAAAATCAACAGCAAAATCAAAAGCTTAGACATATCCATATAACAGAGTAGCAATACCTCAATTATTCATTAATCCTCAAACTTGATTTACAAGGGAGCTTAACATCATCATCATATCCAAAATTCTACAATCTCCCATTCCAAATCGCCAATTACCTCTCTACCCAATCACCAAATGAAATGGAGAGAAAGCTCCTTTATATAAAGGTAGTTTCAACTCTCTTATAATAAAATACAATATTTTCCTCACTAACTTCATAACATGTCAAATAAATATAAAATTATGGAGTAGTTAGGCTTTATCCTCAAGGAAAGCAATATAATAACACTCATGTAATCAACTCCACGAGACAAGTCAAACAATGATAAAATGATGGAGTGGTTGCAACCTCCAACAAGATGAACTCAAGAAAAGTGGGACAAATCCTCAAGTTAGTGATTGGCTAAGGATGTAAAATGCTCCAAGAAATAATAAACAAGTGTCTCCACATAGATAAGATAAGATAATTTTATTAATGTCTTGTTAATGACCATAAAAATAAGTCAATGGGACTATCGAGTACAATGATGTTGTTATAAAGATGAAGTACCAAAAGGTCTCCTATAAAAGGCAACATTCAAAAACAAAAGTAAAGTAAAGTAGAGAAGAAAAGAAAGGATAAGAGAAATCTATGCTAGGCATGGAAAGCCCTCAAGCCCAAGTATGAGAGACTGCATAGGATGGAGAAATACACAGGGAAAGGATCCAAGAGCAAGAAATCTAAAAGAAATGAGGTAGGTCATTCAAGGGATAGGCCCATTTCTCCTATCATCTGAGGTGAAATAAAGGAAATTAAGAATAGTATGTTGTCCCAAGGAAGAACAAGTGCAAGGTCTAGTCAACCCTCTGCGTTGTTGCTTGGAGGAGGTAGGCTTCCACTAAGGTCTAGGAGATCTTTTCTGCAACTTGGGGGGATTTCTAGCCTAATCATGCCGCTTAGGTGTCAAGGGAGAGGGAAAGGCCCCACGAGTCCACACAGATCTAGAGTCTGAAAATGCACCGATGTCGAGCTGCCTCTCAGTGCCCCTCCCTGAGGGTAGCACCGTGAAAGGGAAATGATCCGTTGGGTAGAATATACTCTGGTAGGAGGCTGAAGAATATGAGCTCGAAACCTAAGGGTCTCCTACATGTATAAGGCCACGCATCTCTGGTCGGGATATCTAAAGAAACTGGTAAGGGTTTGGGTCCCTCTAAATAGGCAATGGAACCTCCCTTTGATCTCGTAGTAAATGGGGCAACCGAAGATGAAGTCCTCCTCAGTATCGACCTCCTAAAGATAGCATAGCTGGCAAGTCTTGTCAAATCGGTCAACCTAGTGGTCTATCTCTACCCGAAGTCTATGAGAGCCCACTCTAAACTGTCCTAAGGGAATGATAAGAGCATGGATCCAATGGTGGAGAGTATACTGAGGCCAAACAATGAGTCTGTTGCTCAACTCCAAGAAATGCTCAGCATTGAAGGCCATCCTTGGGCTTAACCCACCTTGAGGGTTAACCCAAGTGACCTGGATATATGCTCCAAGTAGACATATGCACAAGTGGCACATGTGGGCCTCCTCCAAGATAAAAGTGGTCCAAATAGCCATTAAATCAACCTCCACGAGTGCACAAGGTTAATTCTCTAATATAACCATAGTCCTCCGAAAAGCCAATGAATGATTAAATCAACATGAACATGTGTGGCAATGATTGGTTGTGTTCCATCAAAGTGTTGCACCATGTAAAAATAAGTTGCATCTTCTAGCAAGCCCCACCATGGTAACAAGATAAGAATAAAATATTAGGCTCAACCTAGGCACACCACCACCAAGGGATTAGTGCAGCCCCAACACCCTAGGAAAAGGAACATATAAGGGTGTATACAACACACATATAAGGAACATAAAGGATGTCTACAACACACATTCAACAGAAGGGGACCATGCGGAACACCCCATGATATTACTAGCATGATATTACCAGGATGACATAGAAAAAACAACCAGCATGATATTACCTCATAAACATTTGATAGTTAACATCCACACATGAAAAACAATACACCATAGATTTGCCTCCGAAGCCTTCTTATTCCAAATGATATTACAAATTACAATTACAAAACTAGAGAAACCTTTCGGTCCTCTCTGACAAGGAGAAACAATGAGCAAAAGGCTTGCTTGAATAGGGAAAATGAGAGCAAACCCCAAGGGGATCGAATTCGCCAAGTGTTGGAGCTTTTTGAGATGATTGGGGCCAAACTGAAATGACCTAGAGGTGGTAGGCAACACCTCTCACAAGGTAGGTCACCCCCCCTCTTTCTGTGACACATATACAACAAGAGGTGAGCTTTTTCATGGATAAATGNGGAACATGTCTAGGACAAATTTCCACTTATTTAGGAATGTGTTTTTTCTCCATATTTTCCCTTTTTCTAATTTTTTATTCACTTTTTTCCTTTTCGGAAGGAATTTCACCTAAGTGATAAATACTCACTTAAAACTAGAAAAAGTGAGTTTTGGGGTAAAGTGGGTGAGTTTGAAAACGAGCGACCCATGCTGAATTCCCCCCCAAGACACACTTTTATGACACTTTGAATTTTTACAATTAATTTATTATAATTTAACATATTTTAACGGGAAAAATTTATATTCTAAAAAAAAATTTTAAAAAATAAGGGGGACCTAGTACATGTTCATAATGACTCAAAAGAGTGCCTAGCATGGAAATATTAATATGCATTGAACCCTCGACTTTAATAACCTCCTAAGGCCTAACTACCAAGACGACCATTCCAGCTTTGGAGGAGGAGGTAAAAAACTCAAAAATTATAAATCACTTGTTCAGTAGTACATAATTAACAAGAAAAAAAACACCTTGGAATACCCAGCTTGATGTCTAAGTCCTAGGAAAGCCAAGTCCTTTACAAAAAGTCATCATGCTAGCACACTTATTACAATATCCTCGTAGGGTATGAACATGCAAAAAATAAAAAAGGGGCCAAAGGTCGTCTGAATTTCTAAGCACTAATAATGAACAAGGGACGTGTCCACAACTTCGACAGCTCACTAGAAATCCACTTAAGTGCAACTTTAGTCAATAACACAAACAATCTTGTTTGACCATGTAAATTCCTCTGAAGGTCCACATAAGGGCTCCTCATAGAGTGCACTCATCAAGATACCCACAAAACAAGTGCCAAAATGCCACAATAGAGGAGCGCTCCACAAGATATAGGTATAAATTATTACTACGAGACAACAATACTTCCAAAATAGGTGTTTTTAAAAGTGGTTAACTTGGACTTGGACTCGATCGAGTTGACCCCAAACCATGTGAGGGAAAAGTTTTTTTTAATTTTTACCTAAAGGCTAAAACCTTATTTCTAAGACCTTAAACCCTAAAAGCAACTTAAAAAGACTACAAGCCAAAGGATGGTCTTGTAGTTGATGTTGAGGATCCCATTTCCAAAATGGTGATGAGTTTGGTCATGATGATTGATCATATTAATCAGTGATCACTAAATATGTAGTAGACCAGTAACTTGTAGCATGTTGGTTTCTAGACTGTAGAGGCCATTTAGAGCATTGTCAATTATGTTTTTTGCTTAAAATATGTATTTCACCCTCTTCCATTTTGACATATTCAACCTTACATGGTATATACAAGAGCAAACTTTGCATATTTTGTCTCTAATGGATGGGAATCATGGTTGGGAATCTTTTAAAAAAATCATTAAATTTTTACTATTTAGCATTTTTAATAACCTATGTCAAAAAATTCAAACGATACTGAGGCCAAGTCTGAGTTAATCTTCGTTTATGGTTGCTTGGCATTGTGGCTAAGCACCCTCATTATTGTATTAGTAGGTTATGGTTTGATAAGCTAACCTAGTAAACATTGTTTTATATTATTCTAGGTGGCTAAGGCCGACCTAGGCTTTTATGTGGGCCCATAACCCCCTTATGGGGGATGGCAACCCACCTCATAAGTTGTATATAAATACACACCTTAATGAACCATTTGTATAATCTAGGATTCATCAGTGATCAATTATTTTTCCTAAGGGAACCATATCTTGTGTACTCTTGTTCATGGGTTCATTTCTATTTCTATGATATTTATGTTCAAGGTTTATGATGGATTAGGGTTCCTTGAGGTGTTCACAATATATCCATGATCTCTTTATCTTTGCAACATAGTGGTGTTCCATAAAATTATAGTAACCATTATTATCATTTGCAATTACTCTTCACATTGTTGGTGTTAGAATCGCATAAAATAGAAATATCTCTGCACCAAGTTCGCAACCAATGAGAAATATTCTTACCATATTTGGGGTTTTACACATAATTGTGGTTAGAATAGAAATTTTAAGAGATTCTCCATGCACCTATTTCTCCCACTCTACAATTAGTTCTCACAACATCATAGCTTGTGTCTAAGGACTCTAAGCCACTCAAAAGTTTTGAAACTCTTCTAAAGACAATCTTGAGAGTAACAACTAGTTCTCACAACATCCTTCGTTGTGTCTAAGCCACTCAAAAGTTCTGAAACTTCCACGGACAATCTTGAGAGCAACATTAAGTTCAATTTGATTATTCCATGGCTATATGTATGTGTGTGTAATTTTGTCGCATATCTCAAGAACTTAGCTCAATCAGTTATCGCCAATGTTGTGCATTTGGCTAGTTTCGCGCTAGCAAGTGGTCAATTTAAATCCCTCTAGGTTAGGTCCAGTAGTCTACGTGATAGATTTACTAGGGATTATATCCACAAATATGGGGATTTGAGAAGCATCCCTTGGCCCTACAAGATTTTCCTTGGAAAAATAATAAGTATAAGTCCATTGGGAAAGTGGCAATTTGTAGTCGTTGTCGTGACAATAATTTGAGTTTGAATCCTAGCTATAGCATGTTTGATAATTTATCGTCGAGGGTCCAAAATCTAACTTATTGGTAATATCAAGGAAATATCAGAAATTATCAAGAAACTTGAAAAATACAAAAAAAAATCATTTTTTTAAACATCTAAAGCAACAATAACAAACAAACAAACACATTGCTACATAAATATGAAATAAAACTAATATATATATAATCTATTTTTTAAGGTCACAGCCAAGCCAGACACCAATTTGGTGTATGAGACTCCCTAGTTTGTGGGACAAGGAACCCCCCCTACGCAACGATTTAACTGCTAAAGTCTATAGAGGTGTACATACCCTACCCCCCTTCGGATTTAAACCTATCACCTCCTAGGAGGAAACGCATGTTCTTAACCATTAGGCCCACTCATGTTATCAAATTGTACATCACACTGATACTGAAATATGATATCTATCATGACACCTAAGTCATAAGTCCTGGCGAGATGGTACAAAATCACACCCTAACAAAAATAAATGTATCTCATGAGGCATCTAGATAATGCACTAAGGAATAAACAATAGCCTCTAACCCTATTATAGGTAAAGGTCACCACTCTTTCATTAGAACAGTAGGTTGACGTATTGAGTTTGATTCTGAAGTGGAAGGTTCTCGTACAACAGCTAGGATTGACGTGGAGGGTGTTGGGGCAAAGGTCAAAGCTGAAGTGGAATGTCTTCTGCCTCTTTTACCAGTTGCTTGTCTCTGTGGAGGCTAGGTCACAAGGTTCGAGTTCAAGTTCAACAACCACAAAGTTCGATTCGAGCTCGAATTTTCCAATGAGGTTCGGACGAGGTTCATCTATATATACATTTCTCAATACACACACACACACTTTAAAATGAAAATATAACATAAAATAACTGGAAATCAACATCATTAATCATATATCAATAAGAATCATGGTCAATAAACCTATATGACTCATGAGTAACTTAATCATGATAAAATCCAATCATTAATGCTCTTATTATAATTTAAACATGCAATGCAGCTACAAATTGCAAAAAGAAGTAGAACATATTTTTCAAACTTCAAAATATGAAAGGGTGTCCATAATGTGAAACAATTATAATACCTTAAAAAATTCACAAAATTTAAAACATGATCAAAATTTGAACACAATGCATTATGCAATTGAAAATTACAAAATGAAGTAGAACATTGTAATGTCCCCCTCTAATTAAAGCACCCAAAACACCCGCTAACCTACTTAATTCCCAGAGGTTCGAGCAGGTACTACATGAGAGGGAATTAACTGAGGGCATTTGATACTTAGAGCAGATCTGGACATTCATTCAGTGTTAAAGTCATCGGGCAAATAAAAGAAGCCTTATTCTTTAGGCTTAAAAGTCAACATCAAATTAGAATTGCATGAATGCAAAAGTGAAGCATAAACCCTAAAAGTGACATGCAACCCCTAAAAGCGCATGAGACTCTATTTAAGAGGGTTATTTGGACTAAAGAGATTATCTATTATTATTGTTGATTGATTTGGAGTTTTGAGCAGCAGCACAGCGTGCAGCCACGGCAGTTGGGGTTGAAGACGGTGTCTTTAGCTAATGAGGGTTCGACAGTGAAATATCTGCCCTAGTCTCTTTTTGGGATAAATCATCCAGGTTTATCCACTGTATTCATCATATACATCAGTATCCAAGGATATAGCACACTCAGAAGGATTATTGGCATATCCACGTTTTGCAGCTGGAAATAGCTGGGAAACCTCAGAAGGATTCGTTGGGACCATAAAACCCAGTCTTTCCTCTACATGTCAGCTTCCTCTTTCTCAGTAGGCCTATCCTACGGCATAGAGTGACTTTCAACCGTCAGTTTGCTCACCTGTTGCAGTTATCAACAAAACAGTGAGGCTGGGGGGCGTGAGCAGCAGAACAGTAAACCAATTCGCTAGGGCACTTAGAGGCAGCCAAACCTCTGCATGTGACAGTCTATCTCTCTGGCAACAGAAGACTGACAAGTCCACAAAGTTTCAGCAGCATCTAACCATTCCTCCTCCAAAAACGTCACCTTCAGTCTAAGGGGTGCACACGTGTGCAGCTGGGCATCAACAGCAGGAAGGTCACACTGATACTTCACCTATCCAGCACTTTATGCATGCAACCTATCTCAGGAGTATTATCAGCCGAGTTATCAGTGGTAAGTGTTAAATTCTTTTTTGCATACCCTAGCCCTAATTCAGCTATATTTTAGGGTATTTTTGCATGGCAAGTTTGCATGCACAGCTATTCCGTATTTTTGCACAAGATTGAGTGTATGAGTTAGCATTATAAACAGTATGAGTAGAATATCAGTATTTGGGATATTACAAACATAGTCTTCAAATTTCGAAATTTACAAGGAAATCCATTTTGTCAAATGTAATAATCCCTAAAATTATTTTACAAAATTTAAAACATGGTCATAATTTCTATTCTTGTGCACTACTTGTAACATCATAAAGCTCTAAATCATTAAGACCACATGGAGTAGTAAAGGCACTAGAATTGTGATCATCGTATTCATCAATAAGTAGAACTCTATCATTACTAACCTCATCACCAATGTCACCATCAGTGCCAAGATCATCTTCTTTTGCACTTGAAATAGATGAAAACATGGGCGTGAGGAACTAGATGAATCTTTGGCCACACTACTTGAGGGCCAAGGCCAATTGCAAATTAGAGAAACCATAAATTAGGCATTCCACCGTTTAGGTAATAATGTTTCTTTTCTTGAATTGAATATGCTTTTTAACCTAATAGAGGTTAGGTTTTTAACCCAAAACAGTTGAAAACATTTTTTAAAAATTCACCCTTCAAGTTCAATTGGGGTTTGAATTTGCTTCAAGTTCACCTTGAGGTTTGAAATTAAGTTCTTCAAACCTCATCTAACTTCAAGTTTTTTTCAGTTTTGTTGAACTTCGAACCTCGAGGTTGAAGTTCAGTGAACCCTATGATTTAGTGTGGAGGTGGTGGCATTGGTTGCGATGCAGTCTCAATCTTCTCCAAATCTATCTATGTTGGAAGTAGAAGATCCTTTTGTGATTCCTCCTCCTTCAACTCATCATCATAATGATCCAACCACTTTGGGGCCTCCTCCATGATAGTCCTTTTGATCTCCACCCTCCATCCATGATAGTCCCTCTGATCTCCACCCACCATAGAACTATGTTGTCAATCTCATCTAATTTAATAGCATTCATGTAGGGTGCTTTGTCAATCTACTTCAACCATAGCCTAATATCGTAGTAAACATAGACCATGTCACTAAAGCAATCGACATCTAACCTATATGAGGGCCATTTTATAATTAGAAGATGATGGCACATGGGGATAAATTTAAATTAATGAAGTTATTAAAAATTTCAATTTCAATTTGAACATTTATAAATTCAAACTTGTTGTGCTTCTTCGAGTGTATTTTTTCAAAGACACTCCAATTGCGTGCACACCTGAAGAGCTGCAAGTTTGGCTAAGCACTTGAATGGCAAGTTTTTGTAACTCTAGGACTCTTCTACCATAGTTTGTCCACCAAACATCTCCAATGAATAAACAGAGAGGAAACAGTCAAGACAATAATTAATAAATAGATAGAAAAGAAAGACATTGAAATTTGAAAGTTTGAAACAAATTGTACTTGAAGCTTACCCAGTATCCTTGTGGTCTTGTCTTCGATAGCCATATCAAAACCAAATGTCCCAACAACCAACCTATATATCTCCATTTGTTTGGAAATCTCTGACCATTCAACAAAAATCAACACTGTCATCTAAACATGTTGAAAAAATCCATCCATCGCCTCAACATCAAATCTAAAACCACATGCATAAGAATATGTGGGGTTGAGATAGAGCCCTGTTGCATGAATTCAACGATGGAGAGTATTGTTCCATCACTCATCAATCACACTATATTTGGGCTCGTCCAGTGAATCACTCTTGCCCCTTGTCCTCATAGTACTTATAGATAGTTTCCTTGGCATTATCCATGGTCTGGTACAAGTAGCCTATTGGGGGCTTATCACCATTGACCAAGCAAAGAACCTTTACCAAAGGTTTGCTAATGGCACACAATTCCTACACTCTCATAAAAAATCTTTGATTGTGTCTCACAAGTTAGGCTATGGCTTTCCTATCTACTTTAGTGTTCTAGACACAAGCATTCCACTCATTTGAAAGAAACATCATCTTCAACGCAAACATAGAGTTGTGGAGAGACTAAAGAGAAATGAAGCTCGTGGTGAAATGTGTGATTGTAAGACAGACCAAGCCCTTGTCCCTTGTGAGCTATCTTCTGTATATATATATATATATATATATATATATATAGCAGTAACATAATTAGTAGCATTGTTTGTAATGAGATGAACGACGTATTGCAGACCTATCTTCTAGATGTACTCATCCAACAACTCACATAATAATTATGCATCTTTAACCTATGTAAATGCATCAACAAATTCGATAATCATTGTCCCCCTAGGACAATTAACCAAGAAATTCAATATGGACCTACCCCTCCCATTTGTCCAACTGTCTGATCTCCCATGGATCCCTAAGCTCAACCAATATCTGAGTGTAATCAGACTTGTCTCCCTGAAGAAGAGGCCCTCTCAAGCAGTGTTTAAAAAATCGGTGACTCGGACTTGGTCCAGTTGAGTGAGTTCACTGGCAATGGTTCCAAACCAATCGCCAAATCAGTCAAGCTTGGCTTAACTCTATCGGTTCAGTATCAAACCGGTCAAACTGACAAAGTCTAGCTTAACTCAGTCGAGTGGACTTCCTAGTGACCAGGTTGCACACATGAAGGGGAACAATTTTGTACAAAGAAACCGGTTTTGTATAACTGACATGAATGTCAATAATATTAATGGAAGTAAAAGTGGCATTCTCCTTATCTTTCATTTTATATCATTTTACTTAAATTTTTAACATTACCATTAATTGTTTCAAGATGTTTGAGAGTGGTTCCAACTTCATAAGACTTCATATGCAAAAAGTAGAATTTTAGATCCCATTTAGAATTCAACATACTTAACAGTTTTCAGAATTTAAGGATTGCAACATTTCCACTAGATTCTATCATGTATGAGGGTAAGGGATTGGCATTTAATCAAGCATATCAACCTCTCTATGTACCTTGGTGTCGGTGTTGTTGATTGTTGAACTCCTCTGGCATGACCTTAATAAAAATGTACCCTTCAGTCAAGAAAAATCACTTATTAAGCATGGGAAGCTTCTTCTACCTATTATAGGGAATAGGAAATTTCATCAAAATTGTAGGGTGTTGAGTGTTGACTAATGTCCTTGGAGGATCAACTTTGAGATTTGAGATAGAGGCAAGGGCTAGAGCTTATAGGAGGGGGACACAAGGTGATATTGATGAATATGATCCCAATATAGGTAATGATTTTGATGATTGATCATGTTGATCTTGTAGCCTTGTAGGCATAGGCTGTTGTTTTTTGGACTCTATAGGCCATTTAGAGGTTCATTGATTATGTATTTTGATTTAGATATGTATTGCACTTGGTGCCATTTGATATATACATGAGTAGACTTTGCATATTTTATCTCTAATAGTTTGGAATCTTTAAAATAAATTTTTCCCACTAAAATTTGAATATTCTATGTATTTAAAAAAACGGATCATTAAATTCAAACGAGTCCGAGTCATGGCCAAGTCCAAGTCTAAGTCCGAGTTTTAAAACATTGCTTTCAAGTCCTTATAGAAAGGGCCCTTGTATCCCAGGCCAACAATAGCAACAGCGTCAAACATGGAATGGTAGAATGGGTTGCTCTAGGCAATGTTGAAAGGAATGTCATTGCATAGAAAACATTTGGCCACAAGCTTTGTCAACCTCTTCCTTCTCCCTTGTTTAAATTATTAACTTTCGAGAAGGTTTTCCCCTGGGCACTAACCTCTACACAAAGAAAAGTGAGAACACGAGGGAATTATGGAGGTTTTGGTCGATGATTGGTTTTCCCCCACCCCTAAGTAGCTTGTGGTTCTCGTGTTTCTTTAAAATTTATCTGCAAGCTCACTCCTCAGTTCTTCCTTCTACTCTCTCTTCCTAATCATATAAAGGATTGATTGATTGATATGCAATATGGACATTTGATGGGGTAGATGCAAAGCAAATATCCACTTCACGCCTTGGAATTTTGGTAAGGTGGTATTTCAAGCGACCGACTTCACCAAAAAGGTATTGCTCCAGATAGATTGGAACTCAACTTAAGTCGATTTAAACCCTCAAATGGTTCACCATACTCCCACATTGAGTCCAATGACTTTGGCATTTTCAATGATTAAAATTTAAACCTATGGCACAAGTGACAAAACAAATGGGAAAATTTAAGGACTAATCAACACAAAAGAATACAAGCAGATGCATAGAAAATTTAAATCTCCCATAAAAATGGCAAGAAATATCTAATACTCTAATGGACATTGCACAAAGTAAAGTGCAAACCCTATACTAGATCTTGGAAAACAAAGAAATAGATGCATAAATTGTTTTAAATACCTATAAATTTGGATATGGTAGATTGGAGTAAATATCTACTCCACAATTGCTTGGTTGATGGCAATGAAAACAACAAACTTCCCCTTGTTTTCTAGATTGAAAATGGTCCCGACATCCCTAGAGATCAAACTCCTAAATCGCATTTGCAAAATGAATGAATAAAAAAAAATATGTATTTTCATCACAGGTTTGACAAGCAGGGCAATCATTTCCGTTGATTCCCAATAAATACTGAATTTATCGCAATAAACTCTTAGAGTTGAAATTGTCACGATACGTTGATTCTCGATAAACAAAGAGTTCATCATGATAATTTCAATTTATGGTGATAAATTGTTAAAGTTGAAATTGTCACAACTAAGTTGCCAATAAACATGGGTGCAAGGACGCGTGCGAGGGTGGGGATGCCACTTTTTGAACAAGGTACTTAGGTTCGTCAAAGTAGTAGTATATATATATATATATATATATATATATAGTTGTAAAAAAATCATAAAAAAATTAAATTATTAATTAAAAATAAAATTAAAAAGTTAAAAACATGTCACATGTATATTTCTTCAAAAGTCAATGATTCGTCAAGGTATTGTAGACAATCTACAATACAATCTTTGCAATAATGAACTCAATCTCTACAAGCTATATTACAAAGAAACAATTAACATAGTCTTGCAGGTCTATAATCTTTGCAATATTCTTACAATATTCTTTGAAATACATCGTCTTTAGCCTACACACCATCATCTTCTTATAGCATGAATATAAAAGTTTAAAATATGAAATGTAAAGGGAATAATACAAATGTAGAGACTCTGACTCATTCTCATGTCATCCTTTGACAATCTACCTTTTACTGTGGTCCAATGAATGGCAATACCTTTAGTTGCACCGCTTGCAAATTCAAATTGAAGGCAATGTTAATTCGCAGTCATACGAAAGTTGAAACATCCAGAGACAATTATTTCTTCATTAAAGACTAAGAAGCTTTGAGGGTAAAAAATCCAACAAATGCCCAGCGATAAAGACTCAATTGAAATACTAGTTATTTCCCATAAGTAAATATCGAGGAAGAAGATTGAGATGAAGAGGCCAAACGAAGAAACCCTAGCCTCCGTCTGCTTGGTATGCACTCATTCCCTCCTCACAACCTTGTAATTGTATATCTAATTCACGAAAAGTTCATAACAACAATTCAGATCTGAAGGCAAGGAGGCAATATTGTTAATGAAATCGACCAAGTCGTCATGGTCGATGGTTAAAGATGTTATTTGACTACAATCGCGATTCAACCCCTCAAATAATTGTGGAACCTCACTCAGTGATCATGATGTTGTAAAAGACGAGGAGACCTCACGGTGGACCCACGACAAACCCATATCAAGGTACGGCACCCCATCTCAACAGAACGATCTATTTTTTGACATCAACGTCTCGGATCCTTCAATCATGAATCCAGTTCATCTACGTTCGCCAACCATGAACCCGCACTCGACCGTAGCTGTGGGTTCATGAACCCTACCCCCGACTACACAAACCCGTGCAACATAGCGTCACAATAATATCACTAACCCTTGAAAACTGTGATATATCGTTGAAAACTGCAACATATATATAGGAACCTACACAAGAAAAGGAACCCTCTATCCATTTGATTAATACTGGAGAGACACCAAAGACTTGTACTTTCTTAACACCCTTTTCAATAGCCAACAAGAGTGCTAACTTTAAACTTTAAAGAAGACCTATGATTTATGAATGAAATAAGCTATCCAAAAATGGTCAACTTGACGAAACAATTATGTTTACAAAATAGGCCATCTACATAAGTTCTTAAATGATACCTAAGTGAAGCATGAAGACCAAAAGGTCCAAAACACAATTTAAAAAGGGCCTTTTTCTTCTTTTTACTGAAGCACAAGGGGAGTGTCACAAGAGCACAAGGGAAACATTGGAGGGAGCGAAAAGAGCGTTGCAAGGAACATGGAGCTCTCGACAAAGACCGAGAGTGTCCTAGGAGGCCTTGTGAGAGCACTTACTAAAACACTCTGCATCACATGCATAGAGTTTAGAAAGCACACTCCCAGGGCCTCTAGAACGCTCCTTGCCTCTATCAAGAGCTTAATCCTCCCTGCCATGCTCGTTTTAGAAAGCACGCTAAAATGAGAGTGCCCCATAATAGAACGCTCTCGATATCACTAGGCTATATATAGCCCCCCCTAGTAGAATGATCATCCCGTCCCCAGCGGCCTCTATGGCCTATCATGACTACAGGGGATCTTATTTCTTTCCTTCTTACTTTTGATAGCAAGAAATTACCATGCCTAATGCTGAGTTAATTTGTTGTACAACATCTTGCACTACATGAACCTATTACACTAAGAGGCGCAATGTGCATAATATTTTATCATGCTTACTAGGCTAAGCACACAAATCCAATCCATTGCGCGCTCCACTGCATGACTACCATTGACCACTACGTGTCTACCATCGCGCAAGATAACCACCCTATAACAACTTATGTCACGTCCCCTCCCCTCTCTCGCCAAGAGAGAGGATGCGACCACACTGTTGCTTATCACATCTAGGCATTTAGCCCCGTGAGCGTAAACAAATAATGCATTGAAAGTAAGAGACATGTACAGATGCATAATACATGAAAATACAGCGGAAGCAAATCTCATTCAACACATTCAATATGTTCATAATAATTCATAAAACAAATACATTGCAGAGTTAAAGACAAGAGAGCACTTATCTTGAAATTTAACTGTCCCGCAACTAGCTATGTCGTTGCAACGTTCCACCCAACCATAGGCCAGTTGTACTCCTCAATCTCTCAACACAACTGCCACCCCCGAGCTGGACAAGATTTCCACAAGGAAAAGGGAAACAACAGGCTCACACATAGCCAAATACACATCAAAGTTCAACCAAGCCAATCTACAGTTGATTTTATCAAGCTGCTAAGGCAGTGGAAAGGAAGAATTGCTAAGCTAGTGAGCTCAACCACAGAGCTATGGACACCTCCACGAGATCTCTTTAGCTTGGCCTCCACAATACCTACACACTCAACACAAGGAAGTATTCCCTTCACTATTGCACGGTCCTTCAGGCCATACCTTCCATTCTAGTGCTCTTCAAGGTGTGCATAGAAGAATAGCCAGCCCCTCTTGATCTTTCTATGAGGTTCCTCTCTTCACTAGGTTTATCAAGCCAATTCTGGGCCTCTTCCACTCCTAAGTCTTTCAAACCAAAACAAGATTGCACATAACAGCAAAATACAAATGCTGGATATGTAGAAAAACGTTTGGCAACCAAAAATAAAATTTCAGATGGGGAAAACAACACTGGGATAGCAATTCGAATTTAGAAAACGTTCCTAGGCATTGCAGGGGCCAAAAACGACCTCTATAAACCCCCAAATCGTGGTTCTCTTCTGCCCATTCACTAAGCAAATACAAAAACGGGTTTCCCAGCAACGGCAAAATGAAGGAAATGCATAAATCGTGAGGGGAAAATGCTTAGCAAGCTCCAGCTACGTGAGGAAGAGGAAATACGTGAATGAGGAATGGAATGGGCACCAATTTCTAGGTGATAACTTGCCCAATAAGCAAAAATTCGTTTTTCAAAAATTATGGCTTTCCCCAACACGAAATTGACTGCCATACTCTTCCATTCCCAAGGCATTAACTACCTCAACCAATTTCTGGAAGAAATAAATGATTGGGTGAATAAGACAAAAAAGGTAGTTGAGAGTATTATGGGTTCTCCCATTGACATTTGGCTTTACACTATTGGCTCAAGGGTTTGAATAATTCCCCCCCCCCCCCCGCCCCCGCTTTTTCCTTGTGAAATCATGCCCCCATCTCTTTGTTGCATTGCATAGCTAGTTGAGGGTATTTTTTATTAAATTGCATATTTACATGATGTCTCAATCTATATTGTGCCTGGCTAGCACGAAAACCATGTGCATCAATTTAAATTGCCAATACATAAAACACTAAATCGATGGCGAGGCCTTGGCCTTGAGCTCCTCACCATGATTTAATAACGTTATTTACATAATTTAAAATTTTAATGCAATGGGGTCAAAATTGAGATATTACAACTTAGCTTGCAATGACAATTCACTAACTTCCTGCATAGTTAGCGCTACATGCATAACGAGACTTCATATATAAATCATCCATCTATATGCCAGCATTTTGTGAAGGGAAATATCACATATTCAACACTCAATATCAAGAACCATGATTACGTCTAAGCAAGCAATTATTATTCACAACCATTAATTAGTAATTACAGCATGCATCTTATCATTTCAGGTCAAAAAACATACAACATAATGGAAATAACAACAATGAAACATCAAGTAAACACTTATCTTGAATGAAGCTTCTCCAAGCAACCGACTCCGTAAGAGCAACGTTCCACCCAACCATAGGCGCTCTATCTAGCATATACTCTTTCTACCAACTGGCCACCCCCACGTTGGGCATGATTACCTTAAAGAAAGGGGAACTACCCTAAGCTCGCTCACAATCAACTAGGCACAAGGTCACAGCCAAGCTAGCCTCTTTTGTGTTAACAAGCTGTTAACAATCACATAGACTCAATCTCAAGCCAAGCCAGCCTCAGTTGGGTTAACAGGTTGTTCACAGTCACGTAGACTCAATCTCAAGTTAAGCCAGCCTCTGTTGGGTTAATAGGTTGTTCGAGGTGTTAGAGTCGAAATGTTAAATTAGTGACTCACCACAAAGTTACAAGCACCTCGCGCAGACTTGGCTAGCTTGGGGTCCACATTACCCACCCCACACAACACCAAGAAGGTACCCCTTCATCGCTTAACAATCTCTCAAACGTCACCTTCATCCAGGTGTTATTCCAATGTGTGCATAGAAAGACCACCCAAACCCCACTATTCCACTCGAAAGTCACAACCTTCACTAGTCTCCTTAGCCAGTTCCGCACTCTACACCGCTCTAGTACTCAATACCGGCAATTGATCTCGCAAAGACTCGGTTAGTTTAGAGTCCACAATACCTACCCCACACAACACCACAAAGGTGTCATTCCAGTGTGCATAGAAAGACTACCCAAACCCCGCTATTCCGCCAGAAGGTCACACAACCACTCTTGAATCCCAATCCACTGGGTACTCAATACCACTCTATCCACATCTCAATGTTTCAGGAAAAAATCAACAAGGGACAAACAGTCAGATCCGGTTTACCTCCAGAATCACAAACACCTCGTGTAGACTCGGCTAGCTTGAGGTCCACATTACCCACCCCATGCAACACCGAGAAGGTACCCCTTCATCGTTCCACGATCCCTCAAGCATCACCTTTTTTCAAGTGTTATTCCAATGTGTGCATAGAAAGACCAACCAGACCTTGAATCATCTGCCTACAGGTTTTCTCTTTCCAAGGCTCACAAATCTTCGCTGTGCACAACCTAATAGCTCAAGGGAAAATATTGCAGACATTGTCCAACGGTCCATTCGAAATATCACAGGACTCACAGTCGACTATACACAGGCTGACTCAACGGCAAGCAAACATGATTTTTAGGCGCACAACTCAAGATTCGTGACACTTCACCACTCTGTTAGCCCAACTCGGACTAGCTTGGAACAATCTTGCAACATGGCACACTACAAAACTCGGAGCTCGTCAACACAGGTTAGCAATTAGGCAACTTGATACCACTCTGATGCCAGAACAATAAGAGAACGCACAACAACTACGCTCTCAGGTTGCTCCTCGACTCTGAGTTAAGACCATGAACCAAAACTCAGAACCACTCTCCACTTTGTCACCATTCAGAATCTGCGTAAGGATCGACTCTTTCTCCTCAAATGAGAATGATAGAATGGTCGATCCATACCTTACACAAAAGACGGGGCAAGATAGATATACCCCTGAGGGATCAAGTTATTTAACCACCTGACTAGCAAACTGATAATCTGACTTATTGCGCCAACCCCCAACTGACTCCTTTGCAAGGGTCAATGATATTACATCATTTGCATATCCTTTGTCAAGGGTTAAAACTAGGGACATCAGATCCTCATATCAACCCGATGATATGGGGAGCATTGTACTAGAGGGATATATATATAGTCTATAGCCCTAAGTTGCTCCTTGGTTCTATTGAGAGCTCCACGCTCCCTACCACACTCTTCCATACTCCCTATCACACCTGACACATGATGGAAGCATTTTTGGGAGCCCACTCCTAGGCCTCCTAGGATACTCCCTACCTCTATCAAGAGCACCACACTCATTGCCGCACTCCCCACACTCCTGACAATCCCTCCTGTGATCCCACAAAAATGAAGAAAAAAGCCCTTTTAAAATTGTGTTTAGGACCTTTCAGTCTTCATATTTCAGTTAAATAATCATTTCAAAACTTATGTAGATGGCCTATTTTGTAAACATAATGCTTTTGTCACGTTCACCATAGATGGATAGTCTATTTCACTCCGTAAATAATGGGTCTACTTCATATTATATGGTTTAAGAATATGATTTAATGGCTTTAAAGTTAGCACTCTTACTGGCTACTGAAAAGGGTGTTCAAAAAGTACAAGTCTTTGGCGACTCTATAGTAGTAATCAAATGGATGGAGGGTTCCTTTTCTTGTGAAAATAATGTTTTGTGCCTCATTTATGAGGAGTTCATGGCTTACAGGAGGCAGTTCACATCTATTTCCTTCGATCACATCTCTAGAGCAAGAAAAGTCGAGACCGATAATTTATCTAAAGAAGCACTGTCTTTGGATCCGGGAGTTTGGCAGGTTGTGGAAGATCAAGATGGGCACTATGCCCACTATTTGCATGCCCCCTTCTTTTAGTTTTCCTCCTATTTTTGTCCTTTATAGGCTATTTATTGCCTTTCTTTTCTAGCTGAAGAGTATGGTGAATATTGTACAGGACTGTCATAAGGGATTAAGGCTGATTTTCATAAAATCTCTAAATATTTTAAGCTCTGTAATGGTTAGATGTATAGAACCATGGAGACCTTTCTAGCCATAATGGAAATATATACCCTAATCTGAAAGAGACTTTTCTCCCTGTTTTTGTCTTGGAAGTAAAGCAATGCTTCCCAGCATATACAGAATGTAATTTCTTATATATTTTAATGAAATTACAAATATTTTTCCTCAAATAAAATGATGCTTGATGCTTGAATGATTAATCATTAATCTACCACGAATGGCATTTATAACTTCATAATAATGTAGTATTCATCTACAAGTATCACAAATATGTATGTTTTCATATATTCTGCAATTAATTTGGCATTCTGCATTTTTTTAATATAATTACATTATTATGTATAAAAATATATATTATATAAAGAAAACACTCCTGGGACACTTCGCTCAAAAGCTTGTTCAGAAATGGCACTCCCACCGCACTCCCATTCCCTAGCAACCTTGATATATTGCAAGGAGTTAGCTCAAGTAGTTGTCACCGATGTTGGGCATTTGGTTAGTTCCATGCCAGCAAATGCCCCGTTTATATCTGCCTGGATGAGGTGCATTAGTCTATGCCAATGGATTTACTTGAGATGCCATCCACAAATATGCAGAAGCATCCCTTGGGTTTCCCACAATGTTTTCCTTCAAAAAGAAATATATATATATATTCGACAAATTTCAATAGAAGAAACTATTTTATGCAAACCTATCATAGTTACTAAATTTGGGCAAATTGCAGCTTCACATATGGAAATTCACTAAATATATACACATATAACGTAATGTTGTGAATTGGGTCTAGCCCGAGTGGTTCTCGAGTGTTATCCCCCCCACCCAGGTTCTATTCCCATTAGTGTCATGTTGAGCTCATAATGAGTATAATGTTGTATTGGCTTCAAGTTTGTTGTTGACTTGGCCTCAAGAATCTAGGGATTACCCTAGGTATCATCCTCAAAATAAGGGGAAGTGCCCGGGGGTTTGCCCTGGGATATTTGCCTCAAAAAAGCCCCAAGGGTTAGCTCAGGCAGTCATGAGCTAGACATGAGATCTCTCCCCCGAAGTTGGGAAGGTCACGGGTTCGACTCTCTTGATCCCCTTGGGGTTAGGTTCCGTAATCAAGGCTGATGGTTTTCCCAGTTTACCGGGGAAGTACTCGAAGGGTTTTCCACAAGGTTATTGATTATTCCTTTGGAAAAAAAACTAAGTTATTTTTGCCCTATTTGTTAACTTTGCTCGTGATCTTTTCAAAATTGTCTTTCCTAATTCACTGTACTAACCTATTTAGCAAATTCGGTATAAACTTCAATGTTTCCTACTTTTCTGACCATTTTTAGCAAGTAACTTACCAATAAGTGGTTTCTCCATAACCAACATGTGTGTTGAGAGGGCACAACTCTATAATTTTTTTCCAAGGAACACCTTATTGTAAAACTCTCGATTGCTTCCCCCCAATCACAAATGATACCCACTGCAAACCTGTCAGCACTGATGCCCAAAAAGACCTAAAAAGCACATTTGAAAAAGAAAAGAAAAACAAATATTAATCGGACACCCTTCAAATCTCCCAATTTCTCCTCACTTTTGCTTTTCCCTGTCCCAACTCCCACCTGCACCCATCCTGACTTCTCCTGCACCTGTTCCAACTTCTCCCGCCCCTTAAGGGACTCCACACTTACAAAATTGTGACAGTAATTGAGCAAAGTGAACTAGAGAGACGGATTTTGGGCACGAGGGCATCATTCTGAGCCATTTTGGAGGGCAGTGGGCACAGCTCTGAGCACCCAAAAACAGAAGAACAGTGTTTTAAACACCCCATAATGTTTTTCTACAATTGACCAGAATTTTTTTCTGGAAGTTTTTGAAGCATCAACTTTGAAATTTGAGGGCATTCTCCCTCAGTCTAGATTCTACACTCTAGACTCTACTCTGGTATTTATGAATTGAAGCACCAGCAGTCCGAAAACCAAAATCATTTAAGACATGAGCCAAAGGTAAGCTGAATTTTCATTTTTAATAATTTTTTTCTTTGGTCTGTTCTGTTACTCAAGTATCATTCATTATTTTTTATGTTACTCCAGAATCAGAGTTATTCTCATATGACACATTCACGATGTTGTGTTTCTAATTTGACAAATGTTTCAATCTTACTTTCAGGTTTCAATGAAGAATGGCTGCTATTTTTTGAATTTTTACTATCTAGATTTCATGTTTTTCTAATTTCAGAATTTTTGAAGAAATTGTATGTTTTTCATATTTTCCCCAAAAATATTCAGTCCTGGATTTTTCCCATATGATTTTTCTAGTATCACACCAAAAGTTCAAATATGATTTTTTCTCCGTATTTGAACTTTTATTTGGTACACAGATGGTGTGATACTAGAAAGTTCAAAGGATATATATATATATATATATATATATATATTTCCTTTGAATGTTCAAAGGAAAAACATGGAACGTAGACAATGTAAAAGGTAAGAAGAAACATTTTTACTATGAGAGGATGATTGATGCTAACCTAGAGAACCAAAAATACTGAACAGATGTGATAAATTAGAAAAAGAAAAGCAACATTGCAAAGATTAGAACAAACTCACATGACCTCCATGCTGAAACAGGACACTGAACAACCCTAAACCCCCCTGGGAAGAATGAACCTGTTAAATTTGCATAACTCAAGCCATAGAAGATGAAGAATACTCACTAATGGACTACCCGCTCTACAAGATTATTATACATAAATACAAGAACATTTGCAATTATGATACCCTCCAAGATATTCTATCCCCGTGAAAATCAAAATGAACTAGGAAATTTTGTAACTAAGATGGTCAACCACAAAAACCAGCATCCTTAATCAATTTTTATTAAATTCTAATTAAATGTCTTTCAATTTTAAATTTGATTCTCAGTTAAAAGATCCTAGTTTGTGTGTGTGTGTATATATATTCTCTTTAATTTTGATTAATGCATCCTTTTGGGTTTTATATATGTAGCAAAGGAAGATCCTAGTGTATATAAATTATTAAATATATATATTCTCTTCAATTTTGATTAATGCATCCTTTTGAATTCTATATATATAGCAAAGGAAGATCCTAGAGTATATATATATATATTTATTCTCTTCAATTTTGATTAATGCATCCTTTTGAGTTTTATATATGTAGCAAAGGAAGCTTTAGTGACAAGATGCATGTGATCCCACTGGTAGATAAAACAAATACTTACCATGAAAACCGAATATAAAAAATAATTCCCAAGATATTTTGCAGGCATGGTACAAAAACTCCAAGAAGTGTCCCCAATTTAACGTCCTTTTTCTGCATGGAGTAATTACTATGGTTAGGGGTCATAGTAGTTATGTCCTAGCATTATTTATATTAACAGTCAGTAAATGCCAGCTGAGATTACGATTAAAAGTTGAGAGGAAATGGTTAGATGAGTTAAAAGAATCCCAAATTCCATCAGAAACATGTAAATCTTGCAACAGAGAACAAAATCTATTTTAACTAGAACCTTTGTAGTTGCAGTATGGACTAAAATTATTTTAGAAAATAAATCAGGAAGAAAAAATTTCTGACAACTATATTTTCAAGAATAGATAGATGGAATAGGTTCCATGCAATTCAAAATGATACTGAATAAAAATGTGCAACCACAATGGAATTTACTGCAAAAAATAGGAAATGTGGTTTTGACACTGTAAATAAATAAAGCCACGCAAAGACCTAGGGGTTAGCTCAACCAGTTGTCACCAATGTTGTTGGGCATTTGGCTAGTTCCGTGACAGCAGGTCCCAAGTTGAAATACCCCTAGGTAAGGTGCACTAGTCTACACCAATAGGTTTACTACGGATTTCATTCACAAATGTCGGTAAGCATCCCTTGGGTTTCCCCCCGTTGCTTTCCTCACAAAGAAAAAGATCCTGAGGGGTTATCCCAACTAGTTGTCACCAATGTTATTGGGCATTTGGCTAGTTCCATGCCAATAAATGCCTAGTTTGAATCCCCTTGGATTAGGTCCACCAGTCTATGCCAACAAATTTATTGGGGATGCCATCCACGAATGTGAGAAAGCATCTCTTGGGTTTCTCCACAATGTTTTCCTTTAAAAAAGAATCAAGCTACACTACAACTCCCCAATGATTTATGTTTATGGATGGAATGGTAGCCATTAGGGTCGCATTTATGTTGGCTAGATCTTGTTGTCACCTAAGTTGCACGTAGGGGATTTCTAGTGAGCCACCAGGTCTTAGAACAAATCAGTTCTTACTCAGTGCTCAGAAGTTTGTGGTTACATCAAGACCAAATGTGGTCCCATCTTTTTTAATAAATGCATGTCCATACCCCTTGGGGACGTTGTAATAAATGTTCTAACACGGAAAACTTTTTGTAAAGGACTTGGCCATCAATCCAGCCATTCCAAGGTGTTTTTCCCCTTGTCAATTATGCAACGTTGAATATGCGATGTATAATTTTCGAGTTTTTCACCGCTCCTCCAAAGCTGGAATTTTCATCTTGGTGGTTAAACCCTGGGAGGCTATTAAAGTTCATGTGTCAATGTATATAAGCATGTTAGACATGGTTTTGAGTCATTATGAACATGTACTAGGCCCCCTTTGGTTTTTTTTTATTTCCGAAAAAACAATTTTCCCGCAATTTTAGGCCCTTTTTTTAATGGTTTAAATGGAAAAATTCGAAATGTAATAAATATGTGATCCAACGCCTGTTTTTTGGTGTGGATGGGCTCGTTTTCAATCTCACAGCACCTCCTTTACCCCGGGACCCGCTTTTCCAATGCTCTGGGTGACTAAATTTTCCTGTATGCCATTATTTCTCTAACGATGCGACGAAATGAAAAAAATTTTAACTTTCGACAAAATGACACTAATAAAACAAAAGTCAAAAGTCAAATTTTATGATATGGAGGGGGTGGCGAATTGTTTTATATGTTAAATATGTCAAACATAGAATACACAAAAGATGGGTATATGATGGCTTAATAAGTCAAACAAACTTTGAATACACCCCTCTTCATAACTCACGCGTGAGCAAGTGTGGGCCCTCGCGTGGATAGTTTGACATCATCTTTTTGGCGTGGAAGGACTTCGAGTCTCAACGCAGTCAAATGGATTTAAGATCGAGGAGTGTGCATCTCCATTAGCTCACGTTTTGTATGGGTAGCGAATGTGGTGAGTTGGTTGAGATTAAGGATGAGGGCGCATCTCTCTTGTGAGAGGTGGGGCATCCTCTTTGAAACAAACTCCACTCAAACTCCAAGTAAATCCAATGTTTATCTCCATGAACTCAAGCTCACGCTGTGTCATCTGGCAGTTGGTTGGTGCCCCCCCGGGGCTTAGTTACTCTATAAAAGCGAGGCCTTCTTCCTCATTCTGAAGGATGCAAGGAGCCTCTACTCATTGTAACACTGTGATTATTTTGATTAGTAAAAGTCGAAGGCTTTGGGGGTCCACATTGTGCCATTGTATGAATGTTGTTTCTATGAGGTGATATTGTATTGCTTTGATTTCCTTTGCCAAAGTTGTTAATAGATCTAGCTTAGAGGGTTTTTCTATAACACAGAGTAAGCATTTACGATTGTTAAATTGCTTGCTTGTGCTTTGCTTTTGAGAGATATGAGAATAGCCAACTCTACTCAGTTGTATTGAGGCTCTTTTAATTTCTTTCCTTCGAACACACTAGATCTAATCTATTTTTTGTGCAAGGATTTTCATATAGTTGTGCAAGTCACAGATTCGAAGGAGGATTTGAACTAAGTTGTCCCTTGTATTCTCTTCGGCATTTTTTTAACTAATTCCATTGTTTGCAGGATCTTTAAAAGTTTTCATAAAAGGATCAAGCAAGAGCTTGAAGTTTTCTTCCCATCTTCTCAAACTAAACTTTCTCTCTTCTTCGGTTACTTTGTTTTAGACATGCTAAATAAGTTTATTCCTTTGAAAGCTTATTCTTTGAAAATTTATTCCTCAAATCTACTTGTTTTAGCATGTTAGAGTAGCTAGATGTAAAAATGTTTGTCAAAATTTTATTATTTTACTAGATCTAGGCTCGTGAGTTGGTACTTACACTTAGCAAAAATTTCATTATTTTTCTAAGTACCAAAGGCTGATTTTTTTTATCTTTCATTTGTGCATACCATCAAATTTTTAACTTTGTTTGCTTGCTGGTTTTGCAGGTTTAACGAAAGAATAGAGAGAAACTATGGCGAAATTTCACTAAAATTACACCATCCAGGGCTCCAAACATCTCCTTTCTTCATATTTTCAAGTTCTAGCATTGTAAACCCATGGATCCAAGTTTATAAGGACCAAGTGGTATTTCTTTTTAGCATTGGAAATAATCATAACAAAAAGCAAGTGGGATTACGACTTCCACAACCCCTTTCCCCCATTTGGGAGAAGCCTGTATCTGCCCATTGTGTGAATGTTTACATTTTTGCAAGCCTTTAGATTAGCTTTAGTTTTTGTTTGATTTTAATGCAATCAATCTTTGTCTGCTTTCTTCATTTAGAACTAATCTGGCATTGCTTTACCGAGTTACCCAAGAGATTCCTTTCGATTGGGGAAAATATACTCTTTGTCGTAGGGGTAGTATAATCTTTTTTGTTCTTTTTCTTTGAGGCGTCATTATTCTATTTGGTTTTGGAAAGTAATACTAACTCGGTGTTGACCACCAAAACCAACTAGGTGGACAACGATGTACCATGCACATGTTGGATGTGCCTTGAAGATAAGAATGAAGTACTTAATGATTATATCAAGCGAGGCAGCTCTTCTTCTCTTCTTCTCTCTATGAAATTTCCGCCCCCTGCGGGGGATTTTGTAAGGATATGTCAGCATGAAGGTCTATTTTTTTGTAACTTGATCACCTAAGACTTGGTCATTAGGGAAGTCCTTTCATCGAGTGTTTTTTCACTTGGATAATTAAAATTTCTTTTTAGAGATTTTAATTATTTGAGTTATTCACTCAAAATTACCTCCAAAGTGGTGAAAGGTGTTCTAGTGATCGCGTCCATGGGGTGATTGGGGCCTAGGAATGTTCTATATTACCATGCTAGACATTATCCAGAGTCTTGCGGAATTTCATTAAGTTTTGCATTGTTTTTTTTTAATTTTTGGTCATTAAAAATTGTCACTCAGGACAATTTGTTGTAATGTAAAAGAGGGTTACTTGGTCCTTTTTAATGTTGTATAAGGGTATGGGTACTTAAGACAAATGGCATGAACACCCCTACACCCTTAGGCCAAGTTTGAAGTCATTTGGACAAGTATTACTATGGTTTTGGTCACTTTTGCCCAGGTCAGTCATGGAAATTAGGAAATTGGGCATTTAATTAGAGAGCCAAATTTTGGAAAAGTGACTATAGTCACTTGGGGTGGCCAAGTAAAGGTTCTAATGTTTATATTATGTTCCTAAGACAAATTTAAGACCCAAAGGGAGGCCCTCAAGCAAGCATATAACAAGTTTTGAGTTGCCGAATCTAGGGGGGTGCCCCTTTCTCTCTTTGATTGGTTGGGTGAGCTAAAGTTAATGGAAATGGCCCCACTATGGTGGTTTCTTCCCCATCTGACATAACAATAAGGTTAAAAGCATTAAATTGGGAGTTTCTCTCCCCATATTTGAGATCTCAAACCTTGGTTTTGCCCTCCTTGAGCAAATTCGCCCCCCCCCTCTCTTAGGCCCCCCTCTCTCCCTTGTGACACTTGTCTAGCATGCAAAGAGCCTCTCTCTTTCATTTTTCCTATTTAAGGAGGTTTCCCCTCCTCATTTGGGTTACACACTCACACCTCTCTTGCTCATGCTCTCATTCTTTCTCTTGCTCTCTTGCCCTTGCTCTTGCTTGGGCCATTGTAATTTTCAGCCATTTGGCTTTGGTAATCAAAATCTTTGGAGGAATCTTGTATGCATTGTTCTCATTGATGATTTGCTTCCATGCTTAAGGAGCTACATAAATTTGGTTGGCCAAGGAAGCATACTAATTTGCTTTGGTAAGATTTATGATATTTGTATTCCATAAATTTTGTGAGTTTTCATTCTTGTAGTAAAGAAGTTCATATATTTTTTAGTTTGAAGTTTATGATTTCTTTGTTCATTATTTGATTCTCACCTTCTAGTAGTTGTGTAGTGAAAATCTTATAAGTTGCAGATTATTTGGATTGAAGAATGGGATTCCTCGGTTGGATGCCCCATTGCTTCACTTCTTGAAGAACAAAGGACCAATTTTCTCTTTCCTTACATACAAATTTCTGAATTTTAATTTTAGTTTGTTGAGTGTTTTAAATCTGATTTTAACTCTTATATAATCAACTTCTTTCAAAATTATTCATCTAACAACTTTGTATAAATTTTGTATATATATTGAACTAACATACTAACTTCCCCAAAGTGATTTTGGGCACATTTTATCATTTTCTGTTTGCTGGTTTTTAGCAGGTTAGTGACAAAACAAGGAAAAACTCTGTCAAATTTCAGCCATAGAAGAGTTTTAAGGCCACCCCAAAGGAAGAGCTTCAAAGGCATCTCAAGAAAGGAAAAAAACACGGTTTTTTTCACTCCTTTTACCTCTTTCTTTACGCTGAAATCTCAGCCTTTGTAACAAGCCCAAGAGAGTCTCTTGGACTTGATTTCTTGCTTTGCATTTTCAGTTAACTCAAGTCTCATTTATTTGCCATCTACTGCTAACAATAGAAGTTGGGCTTGCCCACCTTTGCATAAGCAATTGTTGATTGGCGTAAATTTTAGATTAGTTAGAATTTCATTTTGTTTTTATTTGCTTCTTTATTTTTTCCCCGCACCTTGTAAGTGATTTGGCTTTGCCATCCTTGCAATATCACGTTGGCTAGCATTTTATTCCAAGTATTTTCTTATTTCTTTTTTTTTGCCCGCACCTCACAAGCGAAGTGGCTTTGCCCATCCATGTGAAATCGCGTTGGCTAGCATTTTTATTTAAAGTATTTGCTTATTTCCTTTTGCCCGCACCTCACAATCAAGTAGGCTCTACCTCCATTGTGATATCGCGCTTGGCTTGTTTTGTTTATTTTTTCTTTAAGAATAAAATTTACCGCAAGCCCCGTATCCTCTCCCCCCACCGGTTCGACCGATCTAGGGTGACGAGAAAGGGCAAAGATTTGTGTTGGCTAGTTTAATAGGCACCCAAATAAGTATCTTCATTAGAAAGGAGAAAAAGAGGCTTGACTTGTGGAGCTAGTGGGGTAGAGGCTGTAGGGGGCTTTGTGGCACTTCGTGTCCTCCAGTTGAGCACCCGGCATCCTCTCTCTAATCAAAGGAGATAGTCTCTTGGGGTAGACATCAAGAATAGTTCATTTATTTGCAAAAAACACCTTAATTCCCTAAGTCAAAGAGAGACATAAAATTTACTAAAACTTACAGGACCACTTGCATAACATTGTTACAATCATTTACATTTCTCTACTTTGCAATCACTTTATTTTAACTTACTCATTTATTGGAATTCATCATGCTCTTGAATATTTGTTAAAGTAAATGAGTTGATGCTTTAGGCAAATTATTTGAAGTTGATTATTGTGACTCCATAGCCCGAGTAGAGACGGCACTGATCATTTTGATTATTTGATTGTTTCTCTCTTTCATACATTAATGGTTGATTGTTAAAGGGTTTGCTTAACATTGAAATATTTGCATCACTGCACGCTGATTGTCATTTTTGTAATTTACAACTCCTAGAAAACATTCTTCAAAAAAGAACTTAGTAAGTAGGGACTACCCCCCTTGGCCTTTAGGAGTTGTGGTCTAAACGGAGGAGTTTAGGACCGAGGTGACAGTGGGCTCTCAACTCATAAGTTGCCCTCAAGAACACACACAGCGATTGGGAGACTTACCCGTGTCCAAGTGTGTTTTAGGTGGCAACACCCGGCATTGATCTACCGAATTACCCAAAAGAGCTTGCTCGTTTGGGGAAAAGATAATCCTTGTCGTAGTAATTAGTCTCACCATTTTTACCTTTTTTTCGTTTTACAATATCAATTTGGAATAAACAATTTGCCATTCTTGTGTATGCTCTTGCCCAACACAGGTTTGCCCTAAGCATTGGGATAATCAAAAGCAGGAATGCGCAACAATTGATTTCTCAAATCTAACTAAGCAAACTCACATTAATAAAAGCAACTTCCCCGCCCAAAGGGGTTGGATCCATTGGTGAAGAATGAGGAGTTTTTCACCAGTGGGCAAGGTTCAATTCCAACGAGGGCCTAGCTTGAGGTAGTGGTCGAACATGTGGCTCCACCAAGAGAGATTGTATTAAATGATCATGTGACTCGTAGACACATAAGTGGATCAAAGCCCACCTCCATGTCCTCCTAACATTCTTTGGCCGCACAGGTGTGGCTCATTGGCGATTCGCTTGATATGAAGTCACATGTTGTAAAGGAGGTCACAAGTTCAAATCACACCCCTTACTCGTGTCCCATGCTTGCAGGCGGTTGTGAGGCACCAAGGGGTATAGTGGTAGCGAGAATGGATCCCTAGACCACGTGTCACGCGAGTACCAGCCCAGTCCCCTGTTGTCGATTCCTCTAGTCATAAAAGAATAAAATAAAAGCAACTTCCCCAAAACATTATGGAAATTCGGTGTAACGAACCTGAGAAATAGTGGGAAAATTCTTCAGGGAAAGTGGGAACAACTAGAAAGCAACCGTGGGGTCCCATTAGGCTACATCCTTATTGGTTTAGTGTTGAACACCCCCCCGCAACTCCATCTAGCCCACATTTTCTCGTATGGAGCCACTCTTCTCAAAATCTGGACATATTCCCAATACCTCACGGTATATTGGAAATCCCTTTTTCCCCTTAACTCACTCATTATTGAATAAATTAAAACTGACCAAGTACACTGCAAAACATTTATCATTTTCAGCAGCACTTATTTACTTTGACTCCATTTTGGCACTGGTTTAATTTGTATCCTTATTTCTGTTTTTAGTCTTATCATGTTATGAATGGCATATCTTTCTATGTTGTTGAACTAAACTATAAATTGCAGTATCTTGTTTCAGTCAATCACTTATAAACCCCTAACAAAGCATCTCATTTGCAACTTAATAAAATCTAGAGCCTTAGCAAATCTTTCATAGGGACTACCCCCTTGGCTCCGTTAGTTAGAAGTGCCCTAAACGGAGGAGTCAAGATCAGGTGACAACACCTAACTCAAGACTTGCCCCCAAGGACGCACTTAGCAGCTTGAGGATTTATGTTGCGCTAATTCCCCCTAGGTGCATGTAAGGTGGCAACACATCCTTCGTCAACTCTTAGTCACCTTGGTTGCAGAAGTGCGTCCCTCTAAGAGTCCTTCTAGGGCTAGAACCTTAGTACTTTAGGGTTAGTCGTAAAACCTAGGCTAAGCTTCTCTAGAGGTAGATTAGTCACTCCTTAAATGCCCTAGGTTAGGGCAGGGTTTTGTTAGGGTTTTGTTCTCTTTGTCCCAAACCTTTCTCTTTTTCAAAAACCTAGTTTCTAGGGTTAGTTTTAGGTTTGAATTTTGCATCTAAAAAACCCTAGAATTTATTTAAAAAAATCATAACAATCAAAATTTTGGCTAATTTAGGGCCTCCCAAAATTTACGGCTCCTAAAATTTCGAACCCTAAATTTTTGGGCCCTAAAATTATGCGCCCTAAAATTTTGTGCCCTAAATTTTTGGGCCCTAAAATTCCACGCACTAAATTTTCGGGCCCTCCCTAAATGCTCGGCCTACTCCCTTTCCTCTTTTACCCTAGGCCTGTCCTTTAGGACGTTATCCACCCCTAAATCCGAGCGTTTAGGGCTGCCCTTACACTCGAAACCCTCTCTAATTAGGGCCTATTGTGCCCTCTTTCTCCGTGATTGTCCATTTAACCCCTGCATACAAACAAATAAACAATGGTAAATTAGTTCAATGATTGCTAGTTTGATTTGCATTTCAAAGAGGATTGTTCACACCTTCACCTTCACATTATTATCAAACCTTATATGTTCACTTTGTGTTTGCACATCATATGCACACTTATGTTGAAACGTGGTCATTGTTTGAACTCTAAAATACAATACTGCTGCTATTATTTCTTTATTTCAAACCTTTTTAAGTGTTGCTTATGCAAATTATATAAAGTTTGCAATGGATGCCTAAACAAATGGATAATTGTTATTGTACAATTCACACTATACTGTTGTACTAATGTATCTCAAATAATGTTGCTATACATGGGTTGTTGTATGATTGGTTCATATGTTTGATAAGCAATTATAACTAATGTGTTTTTATTCTTACATCACACATTTGTTATTACTCTTTGGGATCATCATTGACTAGATGGAAGCATTTGTATTGGATGAATGTCACTACACACTTATATGATATATGCATTTTTGGTCATTTGCTTATCTCAAAGAATGCATTGTCGAAATAGATATATTAACTACACTTATATGATTCATATCCATACATATTGGTATGTCTTCTTCATTTGACTCCAATAAGGCATTGGTCACTAACATTCTTCGAAGGAGATCTCTTTTAGTGTTTAGTGTCCTTATATAGTTACAATAGGGCTTTCCCCTAGGAGGCTTCGACTTCCGAAGCAGTTTGGGAAGAGTGGCTAAGGTGACAGAGGTCACATTCCCTTTCATATGTTGGTTGGTGAATAGCCCCGCTAGTTCACCAAGTAACACCCTTCTATCAAGATTGCACCCAGACAAAATAAGGATAAGGAGGATTACCCTCCTTTGCAATTAATCATTTTCTTGCTTCTTGCAAGTTCCCCACTCATTGAGAAGACTGAGGTTAGCTTAGAGAAACACCTCTCTTTCAGTGATCTTTATATAGGCAAGGCTCTCATAGTTAGTATTCAGTAACTCCACCGGTACACCTTCTTGGCACAAGGCACTGCTTTCTCGTTGTTACCAACTAGATTACACTCAGTTGGATTTTCAAGTGAGCCACCAAAGATGAACAAAGTACTTGTTCAATTTCGAGTTCAAAAGTCCATTCAAGCCTTCCAAGGCCCTTTCTTCTTTTTTACCACATGTTCATATCCTGTGGGGATATTGTAATAAAATGGGCTAGCATGACAGCTTTTTGTAAAGAACTTGGCTTCCTAAGACTTAAACATCAATCTGGGTATTACAAGGTGTTTTTTCCTTGTTAATTATATGTTGTCGAATAAACGACTTATCATTTTTCAGTTTTTCACCTGCTCCTCCAAAGCTAGAATGGTTGTCTTGGTGGTTTGGCCTTAAGAGGTTATTAAAGTTCATGTGTCAATGTATATGAGCATGCTAGACATTACTTTTGAGTCATATGAACATGTGCTAGGTCCCCATAGGTTTTTTTATGTTTTCGGAAGAAGAAAAAATTCTCATAAAAACATAGATTTTTTAATGTTTTAATTAAAACAATTGTAAAAGTCATAAAAGTGTGGTCTAGCGGCCAAATTTGCCATGGCAGTGCTTGTTTCTAACTCAGGGCACCCACTTTACCCCTAAACCCACTTTCCTAAATTTTTGGGTAATTATTATCTCCAAAATTGAATATTATTTGAAAATAGCAAAAAACTTAAAAAGACAAAAAAATTGGAAAATAAAGGAAAAAGACAAATTCCTTAATCAGTGGAAATATGTCGGGGACATTTCCAGAGTTCAGGGAAGTTAACTGAGCATCAAAAGAAGTTAACTAGAGGTCGAATCCAAGTCAAATTGGCATCAATCCATGAAGGGCAAGTTACTTCCTCGAATGGGGGGCGCATCTCATCCAGAGAAGGCGCATCATCTTGTTGGGCATCTTTCTATTGGTTGGTGATCATCATAATGAGTGGATGCGCCTACCTCTTGAGAGGTGGCACATTCCACCTCAGTTAACTAGCATTCAATCCCACGATCCAAGGGATAACTCCTCTCTAACTCAAACATGCGCTCATGTCATCTTTAGTTGCCTATGCGCCCCCCTGGGCTTGGTTTTCTATATATAGAAGGCTATTTGTCATTGTAATGCATCAGAAGGTGGAACCTTTGCTGCTATTTCTTGTAATCATTTTGAGTTTGATATTGAATAAAAGGATTTGGAAGCTACTTTGGTGTTGTCTATGGTGGTTTAGATACATGATGTTTGTTCTTTCATGAGGTAATATCTGCATTTTATTAAGTTTGTCTTTTGTTTGAGATTACTATCCTACTAGGTAATTGCATTTCAGTGGGATAGGAGGTAAGACTTGTATGTTTACTTTCCTATTGTCAGTGGTAAAAGAATGCTAAGAAGTATATGATTTTTCCTGTTTGAATGCATATGCTCTAAGTATCTTTTATTGTTAACACTGCCATTTGATCCCTATTTTCAAGTTTTGTGAACTGTAGTACAGATTTCCTAAGCTGGAAGAGTGGATGAGCATGTTAGCTCTACTACTTGTCAAGTAAATAAAAAAGAAGTGGAATCCCCCCGACACCACCAAGAAAACGTCTCTTCATGCTTGTTATTTCTTATCAAAATAGTGCTTCTAACTATTATGTTTCACAGTTCTAATCTTTTCTTGGTTACTTGTCCTTTGATAGTTTAGATCTACATTTCAAAGTTTCAAATACAAATAGATCTGAATAGCTTGCTAGATCTGAATAGTTTAAATTTAATATTTCAAGTTTAGATATGGTTAAAGTTAATATGCCTTTTACAAAGTTTATTCATGTAGATCCAAGGCTACTAAAGGTAGATTGCTTAAGAGTTTAAAGATTTATATTTGGCTAATCTAAAGCTTGATTTACTTTTTCAAAAGAGCAAGTAAAGATCCTAAGAAGTAAAGCTTTCTAGCTTGCCTTACTAGGTTAAATTTCGCATTTTTTTTAACTTAGAAATTTTTGCAACTTTTTGTAGTATTTTTCCCAAACACTCTTAAAAGTGTTTGAGAGCATTTTCTAATAAACTTGTTGGCTGTTTTTTGTCTTTTGATGAACAGGTAGAGAGCCATGTTGCCCAAAAATTGAAGTTTCAAGCAAACCAAAGACTCCCTATCTTCCCTATTCTTTCATCCCCTTTCTCTCCCTCCACTTTTCAGAGAAAAAACTTGCAAATCCATCGATCTCAATCATAAAGATCATGGGTGTCCCAAAAAAGAGATTTTACTTTGTAAGCATCATAATAAAGAGAGTGAGTGGGCTGCCAAAGTGCCCACACCCTATCCTCGTTTGGGCATCGGTGTCATCTCTCTCTTTTTGGTTTGGTTTGTTAGAATAACTGCTTTATTTCTTTTCCTTTCATCTTTGCAAAATAAAAGAACTACTAACCCCACGCTTTCTCGAGTTACGATGTCAACCGAAAGAGCTTGCTCGAGTAAGAGGCATCAAAAAGAGATTCGTGGTAGGATTAATTAGAAAAACATTTCCACTTTTTTTTTGTTCTTTTCTCTTTGTTATTTCATTTTTGCAATTAAAATTAACCCGGCTAAGTATTCTCGAGTTACCCAAAAGGGGAAAAAGATTCTCAGTCGTGAATTGTTAAACAACTTCACATCTAATTCTAATAAAATAAACAAAGGCTCCTTCCCATATGCTTTGCACCGTTGCATCTTGTCTAATCAGCTGGTTTTACCAGACAGGGATACGAATGACTATAATAATAGGAAAATCCACATAAGCATGTTCTTGAGAACTCAGGAGGTCGCAAAGAGTGACTACCACAGAGTAAAGGGGATACTCATTAATGAGGTTAGTCCTCTCCCTGTTTGACACTTATTAAAGTTGCTTCTGCGCTCAGTTCAAAGGGGCTTGCCTTATTGGGCCAAACCCAAAATTTTACCCACTCCCTTAATCACTCATTAATAATTCTAAAATTTGCAATGAGACAACTGCAATACTTACACGACACAGCAGCACTCCATTGGCACTTGTCTTTACTATTTTCATGTATAAATCAATTTTACAAACGTCGTGGATGGTGTTTATACCTTCAATGTTGTTGGTATAATTGCAAGTTGCAGTAATCTGTTGTTTAATTTTTTTACATCACTTTAAACTCGTAGATTAGTTGTTTCTTGCTTTTTGTAGATTAACAACAATAGAGTTTTTCATTTTATTAGGAACCACCCCCTTGGCTTCGCTAGGAGTTAGCCTAAACGAAGGAGTTGAGTATCAAGTGACAGCGCTTAGCTCTAGCTTGCCCCCAAGGTTGCACCCAGTGGCTTGAAGATTTCTGCCAATTGACCCGAGGTCTGAATTAGGCAGCAAGGCTCGTCTCAACCCTCCAAAAAGAAAACTACTCTTTTCAGTTGCTTGTATTTGTTTCAATCTATTGCATTTAAAAGATTATCATTAAAATAGATTGCATCAGTTATCAACCTTTGAGTATCATAAGATAGATCTACTATTTTTAGAGGAATTTAGACTTGCATGCGAAATTAAATCATTCATAGTGCAGATTTCTCCTAATCTTCTTAAAAATCTGTGTTTTATAGTGTTAAAAAACATTTTTGATTGCAGATTTTTAAGTGGGAAGCTGGGTATTTCAACTAAGGACACTTACAAGCTGTCCCATAAGTCCTCTTTTGATTTGTACTCGATTTTCACTAACAAAGTGCAGGTTTGGACAGCCATAAGGCAGCCTAAAGGTGGCAGCCTAATTTCAGGAAGGACTGCAATCAAGCTACCCATCTTCCGGGCATTTCTCCTTCCTTTCCGACTTCTTTCTTCCTTAAATGTAAGCATAGTTGTTGTCCCAAAATCACAAACCATCAAGCATTAGTTAAAGAAGTCCCAAAGGGCATTGTAATCCGCAGGCAAAGTGATTCTCACCACTACCTTGTCTTTTACTGGTTATTTCTCTTCTGCGTTTTACTTTCAGTGACATAGATTAGCAAACCTAAACTTTAAATTTATCAATCCATTTATGACTCAACAATTGGACGTCGCTTTACTAGATTAACGTTCTAGCTTAGGACTAATTTACTAATCGTTTTTATATTCCTAGTAAGTCACTAATCGCTTTGCATTCCTAGATTAGAAACTAACCGCTTTACTTTTCTTAATTAGACTTTTCTACTTTTTTGTCTATCCCTTATGTGGACACCAACAATCTGGGATAAAGTTTTACATCATTTACAATCTAATCAGCTAAAAGGAACTACAAAGCACTTATTTCATTTAGCATCTTTCAAGCTAAGTAACAGGACACTTCCAAATAAGGCCCGTGTCTTGTATTCCACGTGTTGGATACGACACTTGCCCTACTACATGTCCAACACCAAAAATTTTGTGTCCCGACATCTCACACTTTCCAGCACGTGTCAGACACATGCCAGGGGTGTGTCCTAATTTCTGGACATGTGTCTTGTCAAAAAGGGTATAGCAGAGGAGGAGGATAGAGGAAAGAGCTACGACAATAATGCTAATTTTGACATGGAGGAGCAAGAGGACGATTGACAATGGCTAGTACCATTGATGAGCTATGATATTCTTACCTATGGCTATTTAGTATTTTCATTTTGTATCTACTAGTACTGTAGATACTAAACTTAGTACTAAGTAGTATCTTCTCTATTTTGTATTTGTCAGTGGCATTCTCTCAATATCTACGTAATACATTTTGATTTTTGTGGTTTAATGAGAAATATTAAATATGCAGTTTATGGTTCAAAGTTCATGATTCATTGATAATTTTATTATTCATTCATCATTGTCAAATTTCAATTGAATGATATTATGATTGACGTACATTGTATATACTTCTAGTTTTTAAAAAATGTAGATCTTTATGTATATATATATAAAACGTGTCCCCCATGTCCTATTTCTGGGGTCGCCATGTCTTGTGTCAAATACTCATATTTTCGTGTCCTTTGTGTCCCGTGTCCTCGTGTCATGTGACTTAGCTTTCAAGTATAAGCATACAAGCAATCCTCGTATTTCAAAGTTTCATACAAGTAATTTTCATGATATTATAGATCTAAAGCTTTATTTTCATCAATTATCTTTATAGCATAAATCAATTTTACGCACTAGTCTTGTTTAATATCTTACCAGTAGAGAATCATATATGCTTATGAAGTTGTAGATCTAAACTCTTGTGCCATGAGCCATCACTATATCATAGATTAGATCTGATTCACATGCTTTATTCCCTAAGTCGTTTGTTGTAATTACATTAACTCCTATAGTTTACTCATTTTTAGTTTATTTTATTAGGGTCTACCTCCCTTGGCTTTGTTTAGGAGTTGATCTAAATAGAGAGGTTTAGTGTTGTGGTGACAATTGCACCTAACCTAAACATGCCCCCGAGGTTGCACCCAATGAGTTAAGATTTTTCTCACATTTCCCAATTGCAGATTAAATGGCAATAGTCTCGACTCTCGACACAATAGATTGTCACTTGGTTGATTTGTTCAACCATGTGGTCTATATAGGTTTCCAACAACCTTGGTTACACCACAATATTCACATGATCCACAAATCAGGATCTAATGCAAAACCCAATAACTACAGATCAATCAAGATTGGCCATACTTTCTCAAAACTCTATGTTGCAATCCTCCACATGAAGCTTTCTAAGGAGCTTGAGCTAGGCAACTTAGAGCTAGAGGACAAGCAGGATTTTGACTAGCCCACCAAATCATTGATCACATTCTTACACTCTATGCCATAATTGTAGACTTTCAGAAAGCATTCAACTCTATTTCCAAAGAAGCATTGTTCCAAAAGCTCATAGACATTAGCATTTCCATGACCCTATTGACCGCCATCATTCACCTATATGAGGCAGCTCTTAGTCATCTCTGCACAACCCACAAAGAATCAATATTTATCAAGAGTACCATTGGAGTCAAACAAAGATGCCCTTATCCCCCACTTTATTTGGGATCTACATTAACGAGTTGGAGTCCTTCTTGCATGAGCACACCCAAAACGACGATGGGTTCCTTCTCCACTAGGTCTTGATCTTTATCCTACTTTTTGTTGAGGATATGGTCCTCCTAGTCTCATCTCTAAAGGGATTCCAGAGAAAATTCTATGCCTCGGCTCATTGTTGTGATCTTCATCAATTGATGGTCAACCTAGGTAAAACCAAGGTCATGATCTTCAACGGGTCAAAGAATACCCTCTTCGATCAACATTTCTTTTTCAACGGGGAGAAGATTGAAATCACCAACTCCTATACTTACCTAGGGGTACAATTCATGAGTCCTCATTTCAGTTTATGCATGCCCTTTAAACTCGAGACAACAAGGGTTGTGAATCCTTAGCCCTCGTCGAGAGGCAGTGTTTCCATAACCATTTCCAAGACATATCACCCAAGATGTCTCTTGTGGACAACCTTATCCGACCCACGGTTCTCTATGGTTCAAAGGTTATGTCCAACTAGGCCTCAATAGAGAATGTAGATCCCCCTTCTTCAGTGCATCATCATATGCAAGAAGACAGCCTCTCAACCCAATACTTGTGGAGTTTGGTGTCTAACGCTTGGCTAAAGACAGTATTCAACAATTTCTCACTCTTACACTATATTTGGAGCTTCGCTGACTCAACAAAGGGACAAGACCAATATTTGTAATTGGCTTACTATTCATGGAAGTCTATTGCCTAGCCAACCCTTCAAGCTGCATTTGTTTATGGTATGCAAGAGTCTCGAATATTTCGGATTCTAATAATATTGCGATGGATCGACTTGCCCAATCTCGATATACCTTGGACCCAATTGGCCACCTCTTACCCACTAGGCAGGATATGAATAGGATCGTCTGAGATGATACCTACATGCAATTTGTGTAGGTCACCTAGATCAACCCTCGAGGTAGTTTACATCTGAAGATGACCTTCTACGTCAACTACTTCATCTGAGGCTGTGTTACTTGGAAGCGGAAGTGAAAGCGAGAAGCAGAAGCAAGAGCGGGAGCAAAAAGCAAAAAGCAAAATTTTCAAAAGCTTCTAGTTTGGAAGCGTTTCGGAAGCGATTTTTATATAATATATATTTTGCTACATATATGTCAACAAATGCATGTAGAATGTTGAATTAGTTAAAGAAGGGGAAAAAATGAAATAAACCACAATACCATATAACATCATTCATCAATCATCAATCATCTAGTAATGAAATTGTCAACTAAGGTCCAATATCCATGATTCCATAACATCAAAATTTTCAAATTATAACATTTTGTCATCACTAGTACTTGTAACCAAACTATAGTTTATAGAACATCAACCATGAAACGAAAGTTGAAAATTGAAACAATTCATGAAGCATCATATTCATTACCAGAGAGTTATAATATGCTTTTATGCAATGACCAGTCAACTGTCAATGACTAACTCATGCAAAGCTGCAAATAGTGAACTTCAAAGTTAGGTTCAACTTCAAACTTCAAACTTGAATTGCCATGTAATCATTAATGTTTACAAAATATACCATAATAAATATAAAAGAGTCAATAGTGCAGAAACTTGAAAGTACTATAAACAAGAAAAGTAGATTTTATGAATGTTTCCTCTTGCCACGAGAAATTTCTATTTTATTTTCCCATTCTCTTTGAGTATGAACAATGGGATTATCATCCCTAGTAGCCACCGATATTGAGCCACATCCAAGACTCGGTCTTACACGACCCCCCCTCACTGATGTAGATGGAGGTCGTAAAGTTGAACCTATAGGCAAAGATAGTGCATCTGAAACAAGGTAGAATATGGCGATGGCATTGTTGTTGTTGTTGTTGCATGGTAATCATCATCACCCAAAAGCTCTTCCTCCAAGTGGTCTAAAGCTAAGGCTCCATCCTCCAAATTATGCTCCTCCGGATTGTTGTCCCAAGCATAGTTGCATATATCGCCGATATATCGCCGACATCGCGATATATCGCGACTCAATGACCCCGGCGATATATCGCCACTAATTTATCGCGATAATTTCCGACATTTTTAAAATATCGCGACACTTTAATATATCGCGATATATTCAGATAATATCGCGATTCGATGGAATATATCGGCCTGCTGGGCAAAAAATTAAAAAACTCGCCGATAACAGTCCGCGGCCGGGTTTTTTCAAGTCATTTGGGTTTTTCGCTTGGAGGAAAAGGAGCTCTAGCGATTTAGGCGAGCTTGGGCGATTTTCTAGAGTAGAGGAAGGGAGCAATCAAGTTTCCATAGCATTTAATCAGGTATGTATCCTTAACATTAAACTTTCATTATTTGTTATTTTGATTGAGATGTGTTGGTTAATGTAGATTTAAGGTAGGGTTTAGGTTTAAATTTTGTGTAGGGTGTAGATTTCCCATTGCAATCATAACCTATAGGGTTTTAGGTAGGCCACCCTCCCATTTCTTTGAAGTTTGAATGATTTAAATTTTTAATAATTTCATTGTTTTCAAGAATCAAAATTTTAAAGAAGAACATTTTAAAATTGATTCATTTTTGTTTGTTTGTTGTGGCAATGTGGCATAGGTGACAGTGGACACAATGCCAAAGCCATTGGATCCAATGTGGGAGTATGGGCAGCCAATTGACCCTAATAATCGGCAAAAGTTGAATTGCAAACTATGTGGGAAGGATATTTCTGGTGGAATTAGCCGCTTGAAATACCACCTTGCCAAAATTTCTGGGCAGGAAGTGGATGTTTGTCCTGCGGTTACCCCAGAAGTGATGCGGATTGCAAACCAATCCATTCTTGACATGGCCAAGAAGAGGGACGAGAAAGAGGAATTCAGACA
>LPNX010080575.1:423872-453724 GCA_001517045.1 Pseudotsuga menziesii
TCCCAAGTGAGATATGATTTACAAGTTTTGGTCCGCTCACAGTAATGAGTCAACAACCTCAAGTTGTAATGTACATAAACAAAGCTTTATGCTCAATTTTCATTTAATCGGTTTGTTTTCAATGAGTGGATGAAGCTATATGTGCTCCAACACCTTTCTGCAGAGAAACTGTTAACCACTTGAGAAAGCACTCTGACTGCTAATTTATTTAGTTGAGCCATATATGTTCCACCATTCGATAGGAGGCACCCTATCTCGATCTCTGGTTGCATGCAAAGTACCAAACAAACCAACTTCACTGATTCCACTACCTTTTCAAAGAGCTTATTGTCAAGGAGCATTAGAACCCAGCCAGTATCTTTAGGTACCCTAACTAGAAATGCCTGGCCTTATACTTATAGGAGGTCCTCCAACTCCGCTCCCTCATCCTCCAACCACATCCACACCCTGCACCAACTTCCACTCAACAAACCACTTCCTTTTTCAAGGTGCTCCCATCTACTAGTGGCACCAAGAGGTAGACAGACAACGATCCTACTTCCAACCGCGTATCTATGTGAACCCAGATGACAACCTCCACTTCCACAAGACCCCAACGACAAAAAGCCAATCCTGATCCCATACCCACTGTAAGCCAAAATCATTATCACAGCGACAGACCCCATCCTCCAAGCAACAGCACATTACACGATCCAACACTTTTTTCGAGTCTATGTTGAGATTCCTCCACTTGGCATCGAATGATACGAGAGATGATTCCAACAGACCATGACAAGCTTATACCATTTGTATCATAGATTCTAGATCTATTTTCGTTGTGCATCTCTCTCTCAGATCGACTCTCCACTTTGTAGTTGGTTTTCTAGGATTTCAATTAGATTTCTACTTTACTTTCCGCAACTTGATTTTCATAGTTGTCATTTTAGTCCTCCCACTTGGTATTGACGTCATTTGTATCCAACAGACCCTTTGACTTACTTCAATGGTCATTTCTTGGACATTAATAAAATTATCTTATCTTATTTTATCTAGGCCAAAATGGCTTACAAAAGAATGGTATTAGAGAAATTGAAACCAAATTTTAGAGCTCTCAATACTAAAGATTAGCTATCAAACTCTCGTACGGGTTAGAGGACTATAGCTTTAACAAATCAAAAAAGTAAAAATCGTCGATTTTTCGTGGTTTTTTTCGAAAAATTGCGACTTTTTCCTCTGGCCAAAAAATCAATTAAGAAAAAACGCGAATTTTTTAAATAAGTAAACCGTTTGATTTTTTTGAAAATTCGCAATTTTTTTGGTAATAGCGCTTTATAATGGAAAAAATTGCCATGGAGGCTTTTTCACAGTTTTAAAAACTCGTATTTTTTTTAATTGATCAGTTTTGTACAAGCAACATTGAAGTCAACAATACTAAATGGTAATGTTAAATTCTTAGAGTAAAAGTGACATTCTCTTTATCTTTCATTTTCCATCTTTTTACTTAAATTTTTGACATTACCATTAATTGTTTCAAGTAGTTTGAGAGTGGTTCCAACTTCATCGAACTTCATAAGCAAAAAGTAGAATTTTAGATCCCATTCAGATTCAACAAACTTAATGTTTTTCAAGATTTTAGGATTGCAATGTTTACACTGGATTCTATCATGTATGAGGGTAAGGGATTAGAATTTAATCAAGCACACCAAATTCTCTATGTACCTTGATGTTGGTGGTGTTGATTCCTGATTGTTGAAGTTGATTGAAGTTTGAACTCCTCTGCCATGACCTTAATAAAAAATGTAACCTTCAGTCAAGCAAAATCACTTATTAAACATGGGAAGCTCTTTCTACCTTATTTTAACACTTGGATTAAAAAGTTTCATCAAAATTGTAGGGTGTTAAGTTGTTAACTAATGTACTTGGAGGATCAACTGTTAGATTTTGTAGCAGTATAACCAAGATCACCTAAAGAATGACAAAGCACAGAAACAATAATGTGGAGCTCATTTAACCATGGTGATAATCAACCACCTCCCAACCATACGACAATGCAACACTATTGTCTCCCCGAGCTCACACCCTCCAATAGAAATTGATGTACATCCAGATAGTAGTTGCACAAACCCCAATTAATATAATAGAAACTTCTCCAAAGTGGAGAACCCCAAAAAACTCTTCTCCCAGCTACAATAGCGAACTCCTTGCTTGAGCAAACTTGTCTTATTGTTGTGTCAAAATGAGTGAGGCGCCCTTCTATTTATACATTGAGTTGATGCCAACTTAATTTTCAATTGGGACGACTTGTCTAATTTACTGGCGTCGACTTGTCTTGTAATTAATGAAAAATACATTTTATTTTATTGTTTATTTATTATTGCTTGGGTTGACCTGTGAAGGGACGCCTCACACAACTACTACACTAACACTCCCTCTTAGCCAGGGAGCCTGGAGGCATCATCAATATTGTCATACTGGAACACATCTGGATATCATCACTACATCACGGTTGTCTCGAACATCTCTATATCATAAGGAAGGTCTTCCAACATAATCTCAGTTCGTCAAGAAGTGTCAAAAAATCAATCTTCGTGTGTCAGCTCAATCCAATCTATAGAAGAACATGCCCTAGATCCACAACTCTTCCCAATACATCTGGAAGTCACTTGTGCATCAGCGCAACCCAATACATCGGGGAACATGCACCAAATCAACATGCCTTAGCTCAACCCAGTTCGTCAGGGAACATGCATGTGCTCAACGTGCCTCAACTCAACCCAATACATTGGGGAACATGCACCAAATCAACACTTCCTCTTAGCAAGGGGGACATTTTGCATCACTGCCAAGCTTCTCACTAGGTGAGAATGCCCGTATCTGCAGCATCACACTCCTAGCCAATACATAGCACCTTGAGCCTTATTCACAAGGTTGCACCAGAGGCATTCACTACTAACCGTAAGTGAACATTCAGCCTGATGTTGAGCATGGCTATAACTTCATAATCTCTCAACCATAAGGGTTGTTGGGCACCAACCCAGTGACTAGTCATTCCCAACCACAAGCGCTGTTGGGCACCAACCCAAAGAGTCCAACATAACTCATATTGGTCCACATAGGACAAGGTGTTCACGCATAACTCATATGGGTTCACACAAAACCACAGTCCACACAAAACAAGGTGTTCACACAGAACTCTGGAGTCCACACAGAACCATAGTCCACATAGGACAAGGTGTTCACATAGAATCACCGTACAGGACTCAAGTGTTCACACAAAATCACTGTCACCATCCACAGGTGTTCACAAGGAACTCAACCTCCCCTCTTTGTAAGGGGTATCATCATGGATCCAACCTCCCCACTCCATCTCAAAGTATCATGGAGTAACATCACTCTTCCCTCTTACCGATGGAGTCAATCATGGGACCAATCTCCTCACTCCCTCTCAGAGCAATCGGGAGAAAATACTGAAATATCAACCTTCCCTCTTAACGAGGGAGTCATCATGAAACTAATTTCCCCACGATCCATCCTAAACTTGCACATATCTCAGCTAACATAGGCATCAAATATATCAGGGCAGACATTTCCATCCAACCCTATTCTAGTCATGAAAAGAAAATAAATGAAAATAATAACATGACTTAATTCATGCACCTATATGGAAGAGGATCAAGAAACCAATCTCCCCACCACATCACAGGGTGTCTGGAAGATCTTCACGCTCCATCTTAGAGTCTTCGAGCGAAGATGTGGTACTGTCATTGGAATACTCATCGTTAGCCAAGACACATAGCTAATACTTGTATGATATTGCAATCATGCTCATCACATCTCCCTCTGTCCTAGAACGTCCTGCTTCCTCTACATCAGAGCACCCAACTCTCTCTGTAACTGAGCATCCTCCTCCCTCTCTGGAGCTATCCATAGGTAAAATGTATGTATTCATTAGTCATCATACTAGATCTACTCAAGTCTCAACTGTGTTCTTCCTTAACTTAGGAAGACTTCGTCAGATCACCACCACACTATTAATAAGTGATCCAAGATCCTCATCTCAAAGGGATAACTCCCTTTGTCTCCTCAGAAATCAATTGAGTAACTCTTGACCTCCAAGACTAACATACTCTAATCCATCTTTCATGCCTCTAACTGGAAACCAACTGCTTTCCATGATCATAGAGAGAGCAACATCAGTTGGAGCCTTCTACTCCCAATCGCCAATCCCTATATGAGATCCTCTAGGCCTGTGGGTCATGTATCCACATATATTCGGTCCTCATCTATCTGTTGCTACTATTGAATAGTCATGACTTCCATCTAACTGCTTTGTCTGTTACGAAAATCATCCTTCTATAGTCTGGGCTGAGAGTTACGTTCCTTGAAGCTTTTCACTTCTGGTCATTCTGCTCTCACTCAATCATCGATAGAATCTATATGTCCATCGCTTGTTCCTCGGAACAAGTCTCATCATTCTTCTCTTGTAGGCCATAGCACATGATCTTTTCCCTACAAGTCAAATCTCGTCATATGGTTAGCTACATTGCATAATCAAATTCAACCGATGCAATGACAATAGTTCGTACAGATATGTAGACATCTTAGCCAATGCTTCAACACAACACACACATGTATACTATCTGGATGCTTACTATCTCCGTTAGAACATGCCATCAAGTGTGCACTACTATAAGCATGTTAGAAAGAAATATCATCCTAGATGGGTTCATGGAATACTGTGTAGCATTAAGAGCTATTTAAACAATCATGCATAACATGTAGGAACAAAAGAACTATATCATATGCTCTGCAAACTTCCTAATTCTAGAAATATAGATCTGCATGTAAAATATGTTCAAACAGATCTAATCTACAAGGGCAATAAATTCAAATACTTATCTTTTATTGTTTTGTGGGTGGGCTCCCACTGCCTCCTTGTAGGAATTATGAGAGTCCTATGATCTTCATCTTCTTGTTGTGAGTCCATCGCAATCTAGATCTTCGTATCATCACCTTATCATGGGGAGTACTAGAAGAACTCATTTCTGCGATCTTTAGCACTTTCTTCAAGATCGTCGTTCATTGACCTCTTATGTGGAGTGTCTTCATCTACATCAACAGTTAAGGCTTCGTGCTTCCTTTTATTTGGATCATGACACTGATTGGGATAGTGTCCATATTTATGGCATATATAGCACCGGGTGTGTAAAAGACTCTTCCTTTTCTTTTGCCCTAGAATAGGACTTCATCTTCCACCCTTGTCTTTACTGTCATGAAACTTTATTCCCTTGCTTTTTCCTTTCTTGACATGAAATGTAAGGGCTTGAATTTCTTCATGTTGAGCTTCTTCATCAACATTAACAGTTGAGGCTGGGTGTCTTCTCTCCTTTGAATTACGACACTGAATAGCATAGTGAGTGAACTTCTGACATCTGAAGCACTAGATATGACAAAGATCCTTCTTCTTCATTTGTTCTAGAATCTCTTCATCAACACTCTTAATGGGAATCTCAAGTCTATGTTCACCATTCATGTTGATCTTCTTGACTACAACCTAAAAATTGCTTTAGAACGCTAGCAGGAGCTAGGTCAAATTTGAAGTGTAGATACTTGCAAAATTGTCTTCACAGAGAGATGCGCCCTATTAAGGCAAGATGGAGAAAGATAAGAACAGGCCAAAACTGTGGACAGAACAGCTCAAAACTGGAAACCCCGGATTCCGGCAAAGAATAGGTCAAAAATGAAAATTTTTGGATCTGAAATCTACTTCCACAGATGGACGCGCCTTCCCAAGACGAGTTGAAGAAACCTAAGATCTAGCCAAAACATGTGACAAAAGGGATTGATCTAGGAGGCCCTCGGTCTTGACACCAGTAGTATTAGGTCAAAAAATGAAACTTCACCAAACTGAATTTGGCCACCACAAAAATATGCACCCTCTTAGGGCGAGTTGCTCTATGCTCCTTTCGAGATCGTCTGAGGTTGAAAACAATCCAAAATGTGGAGCCCTAGTTTCTGGCAATGGCTTCTTTTAGCACTGATATGATACCATGTTAGATTTTGTAGCAATATAACCAGGATCACCAAAAGAATGACATCACAGAAACAATAATGTGGAGCTCACTTAACCATGGTGATAATCAATCACCACCCAACCATAGACAATGCAACATTATTGTCTCCCCCGAGCTCACACCTTCCAATAGAGATCGATGTACATCCAGATAGTAGTAGCACAAACCCCAAGAAAGATAAGAAAAACTTCTCCAAAGTGAAGAACCCGAGAAAACACTTCTCCTAGCTACAGTAGCGAACTTCTTGCTTAAGCGAACTTGTCTTGTTGTTCTATGTCAAAATGAGTGAGGGGGCATTCTATTTATACATTGAATTGTTGTCAATTTAATTTTCAACTGGGCCGACTTGTCTAATTTACTGGAGTCGACTTGTCTAATTTACTAGGGCCGACTTGTCTTATAATCAATGAAAAATACATTTTATTTTATTGTTTATTTTATAATTTATTGGGCCGACCTAAGAGGGCATCGATGCCTCACAAAGCTACTACACTAACATCAACTTCGAGATTCGACATAGAAGCAATGGCTAGAGCCTAGAGGAGGGGGGAACATGGTGCTATTGATGAATAGGATTTCAATATAGACAATAATTTTGATGATTATGTATTTTCAATTTTGATTTAGATATGTATTGCACTTGGTGCCATTTTGATATATTCACCTTTAGATGGTATATACATGAGTAGACTCTGCATATTTTGTCTCTAATGCTTTGGAATCATAGCTTGGAGTCTTTAATATATATTTTTTTCATTAAAATTGTAAAATTTTATGTCTTTTTAATTTTTTAGGTAGTCTGACTGTCCGAGTCACTGAAATCAAACCGCTCCAAGTTATTTGCATCCACTACATCTATATATCAGTGTCTTCTCCATATTTATGTGCCAATATGTTTATATCAATGTTGAAAAAGTCGGCCTCGGCAAAAAGCCGACAAGGGTCCCGAATACAACTTCTCGGCAACATCGGCGAAAAAATTGGGAAAAATCAGGAAAAGTCGGCAAACATTAAAAAATACAAAATACATTCATTTTTTTTTAGAATTTTAAACATTTAAAGCAACAATAACATCAGATAAACACATTGGAACATAAATATGGAGAAAGCATTGATATATATCATCATCATGTAGTCATGCCAAATGTAAAATGATACATCAAAGTCGACACTGTATCATGAAACATCATAGTTGTCCAATCAATGACTCAAAAGTGGATAACCAATAAAACATGACATCACATATATAAATGTATTCAAGGAAAACTAGCATATAGCTATCTAATATCAATGCTCTCTTCCTGAGTTTTCCATTCATACTTCATATTTTTCCCTACTCCAGTGATTAGGTTTATATAAGGTTTTCCTAAATGCTTTTTATTTGTCCCTCCATCTTATGACTTAAACCTAATTTTTGAAAGGTATATTTTATTGATTTGGTTGTTAGCAATTAAACGTATTACTTGTTTTGTATTGATGATAAATCATAGATGTATTTTTCACTCCCAAATTGAATTTCCGACATGAGCCTCACATTTAGCCCTAACTCATCGAACACTTTAAACATTGCTCTTTTTTTCCTACAATGTGTTCGATGATCACTCAAAATATGTTTGCTCAAAAAATTCCCTAATAGTGAAAAAAGTAATTCAATTACTATTGTGATCTTTGATAAACGGATACATATTTTGTATAGAATCTATAGATTATCCTTGCATGGTTTGATGTTCAAATACAACAAAGTTTTGAAATATTTATACGGTAGAGGAAAGGTGTTAGCATACGACAAAATGGCTAAAATGGAAAAAATTTGGAAAATTAGCCATTTTGGAGATTTTTTGAAAAAGTCAGGAGTTTTTAGAAAAAGTCAGGACTTGCCATTTTTAGACTCTGCGACTTTTTGGAAAAAGTCGTGACTTTTTGAAAAGTTAAAAAGCCACGATTTTTTCTAGGCGATTTTTCGGCTAAGGGGAAAAATCGCGACTTTTTGAAAAGTCTGCGATTTTTTGGAGAGTTTTTCAACACTGGTTTATATGATAATGTTGTTGCTTTATATGTTTACAATTCTGCAAAGAAAAAACGAATATATTTTGTATTTTTTAATGATTGCCTCAGTTTGCCAATTTTTGCCGGTTTTTTGCCAATGTTGCCGAGAAGTTGTATTCGGGACCCTTTCTGATTTTTAGCCAATGCCGTTTTTTACTTCTTTGGATTTTAGTAATTAAACATACAAAATCATGGTGGAAGTACCAACTATAGACATCAACCATTTGTTTCCACTCACTATCAGAAGATCCAAGATCTTGGATGACATTACTATTATACACGAAGCATTAGATATGGTTAAACATATATTGCTTCTGCTCATTTTCAATAGCTGAGCTGAATACCTGAAATAATCACAAAAAGTTTCAAACCAGTTCTATTAAAAGGGCACTCTGACACTCACTGAATGCCTGACTACAGTACATAATATTTTTAACCCATTCAATCGGAGCAACACCAATGGGATTATAAAGGAGAAGTTTAATGGGGTTACTATTAGAGTATTTTAACATCACATCTCTCTGCTCTTATTATTGTTGAGATACCAGTGCTTCAAATATTATATTACGAATCATATTTTATATTCATAATGCATGCTCTATATCTCACGTCTTATTTTAACGATACATTACTATTGGTAGTGGCAGTGCTGGTTAACATTTGAATTATGGTAATTATCAAGACATAGATAAATGAGACATCCAGCTGGGCAGATAATCATGTTGAAGGGCTTGTTCTACCATCTTTCCTGGATGGAGCTTTCACATGCGGTGGATGTGACACTCCGTTGAATATTATAATGCTTGTTAAAATTTGCACAAACTGCAAGCGATACTTGGTTCTAACAAATTTAGGAAAACTTGAGGTAAATCCAAATTCAGTGTAGCTTTGATATTACAAGGGTATGTTCAGTGATATTAGACAGCAAAAAGCTTCCTAAGAGCCAAAAAACATTCTTCTCTGAAATTGCCTTGAATATTAGCTAGAAACAGAATGGAAATGCTACATATACAGTTCAGATTGAAGGGAAATAATCCAAAAATTATAAATTATAACAAAATTAAAAATGCATATCAGCTATCCTTCAATTTCTTGTCACCTAAGTATAGTTAAAACAGCCCAAAGCACTTGCCATACTCAATGGTCACAGTTGATTTTAACATTGATCATAGTCCAGAATCAATTTGCAACAACTAATATATTACCTTATGTCAGAACATTGAATTCTTGGGCTCTTCAACTATATGCAGACAGTTCTGGTGAGGTTGATACCAAATAAATCATAAAACAGAAGAAATATAAAATTTACCCACCTTTGGTTGACCGAGAGTAATCGAAACATCCTCACCCTCCCTGGGGCTTGTTGGTGCTGGAACCTGTTGCCCTGCCATACTGCAAGACCCAGTCCTTGATTCAAACTTCTACTCTAGGTTTCTGTGTTACTGTTCATATCTCTTTCAAAGTCTTAACTATTCAATTATTGTGGTTGGAAACCCAGAATTCTTTCAAACTGTTAAATAATCAATTCTTGAGGATAAAAAAAAGTAATCCCACCTTCTAAGACCCAGAATGTCAACAAGCGAATCAAATCCAAACAACTCCAGTTTAGATTCCCTCCCAGTTCGATCAAATATTTCCTTTGTGGGAGAAGAAGGTCCTTGCTCTCTTCCATTTGTCTCTCGTGATGCATCTGGAATCTTTATCCTTCTGCTAGAAATGCTTGCAACTGCTTTGTATTAGATAAAAAACTTCATATATCTAAGGTGAAGATAGGAGTTCATATACGTGCAGATAAACAGAAATAGCTATAGATATAGAAACATGTTACACATGCACATATTATACTGATACATAAAGAGAGGGATAGAGAGAGAAAAGAATAAGCTTACAAAAAGTAAGAAAATCTGACTGAAGGGCACTTCTGAGAGGCTAACTTGCTATGTAAAATGCAATGTAGCTTGGTAACAAGAGACAGTAAATGCAGCACATTTTATATGACAAGCATGTCTAACATGCATTCCACACATCTTTCCGGATAGATGTTTGTTTTCCATTGTTTGCCCAAAAATACATAAAGAGAGGGATAGAGAGAGAAAAGAATAAGCTTACATAAAGAGAGGGATAGAGAGAGAAAAGAATAGATAGATAAGAGAGGGATAGAGAGAGAAAAGAATAAGCTTACAAAAAGTAAGAAAATCTGACTGAAGGGCACTTCTGAGAGGCTAACTTGCTATGTAAAATGCAATGCAGCTTGGTAACAAGAGACAGTAAATGCAGCACATTTTATATGACAAGCATGTCTAACATGCATTCCACACATCTTTCCGGATAGATGTTTGTTTTCCATTGTTTGCCCAAAAATATAGATTGAATTGATGATGGTCCACAGACCTATCAGACTAAGCAATTTCTATGCTGCATTTTATCTATTTGGTCTCCTCTGTACTACAAAACATTACTTTTCCAAATTAAAGAATTTAATGTTGTGTATTCCACATTCTGGATGAATCTGGATCTGACAATTCAAAATGCATTTCATTATAGCTGCATTGTCACTTCGAAGGTCAAACTGTACTGGTGCAAATGAGTTTCAACTTTCCACCCACATCCACAGCACCTTTCTCTTCTGCCTCGAGGATGTCACTGAACGACTGGGAAAGTCATTTTGCTGATTCTATTGTTTTTTAAATTTTGACAGGATTACTATAAACAAGTAAATTACACAATAAATTCTGATTTACTGCAGTGGCACATGTTAATACTCCTGCCATAGATACTCTGGGACTAAAAATGAGGAGGCAATAAAAAAATTGTAAGTTATTCCTTTCCAATATCGAAGAAACATTTTTACCCAATGGAAAGCACAGTTGTGATTGCTCTCTATAAATGTTGGATTTTGTCCCTGTGAGTTAGGGAGATGCATACTCGCATGCAAGTCTCTGGTTAAGGGCATCCAAAATAACAATTACGTTGCATCAAAAAACACATCTATAGACATTGACTTTTATATTGCTAGTAATTTCAGATATTCAGTTCTCAATGAAGGACAAAACATAAAACATTTTCACAAAAGGGTTCCCATCAGGTGGATGAAATACCTCATAAAAGATGCCAATAGAGGAATTATCACTATCAAAGATAGGGATGAAAAGATCATTAACAGTTATATCCAACTTCCTAGAGCTTTTAATTACAAAGCTGAATTTCCTGCTCCAACTACAGGACTAAAGACAGCTTCGCATAAGCATTCATGATGAGAGGAAGGTACTCTACCCTAGAGGAAGGTACTCCAACCTATGGGCCACTACAAGAAATGTCTGGCCTGTTAAATTTTTCTAACCTCAGCACTAGATAAACAACTGATTTTCCTTGCTAATATAATTAATTTCAGCTCACCTCATTGATTTAATTATACTTGCTGGAATCTATTAACAGAACTTTATGCAGCAGAAGCAATATTAAGGAAAACAGATCTACTCAGTAAAATCACAAACACAGAATTTATGCCCTTCAAATCAACTTTTATTCAATAATCTCCAAACTTACAAGGGCTCCCTTACTAGGAAGTGTTGAATTTTTAGCATTAGCATGAATACTTTTAAAATTTGCAGACTAACATAAACAAATGACAAGTGCAGTAAATCACATCAACACGTCAACACACTGAGCACGATAGTTTTTCACTGGGGAAACCTTTAAAGGACAAAAACCACAAAAGCATTAGTAATTCATCTCGTAAATGAGATGACTGAGTTTTTCCAAAATTCCACAAACCCTAACTGGGTTTGTACAATAGATCCACAATTACACAGGATAAATTTTCCACAGGAAAAATCAAATTAGGGCTTCAAGCCCTAGCTGTTCAAAAAAAATCCAGATCTGCCCGGATCTGTTTTCTCTCTCCTGCCCGAACTGTTCAGACCCTGCACAGATCTGTTTCTCTCCTGCCCGGATCGGTTTCTCTCTCCTGCCCATCTGCTGCCCTGTTGCCCTGCTCTGTTGTTGTTCTGCTGCCCGTAGAGCAGACTGACCTAACCCGAGGCCCTTACAGGCTGGCCTATAGGCTGCCTGAAGGTCTGCACAGACCCAGCAACCTTAACAGGCCTGCGGGCCGCTGCCGAGACCCTCACGGGTATGCCAACAGGATGCCCGAGGGTCTGTGTGACCACGGCAGCCCTCACAGGTCTGCCTGTAGGCTACCCGAGGGTTGGACGTAGGCCCAAACCCTCACAGGTTTGTCTATTGTAGGTTGCCCGAGGGTGCAGGAGGAGGGTCAAGCCCTCAAGAAGCCTGCCTTGAGGAAGAGAGGGGCAGCCCGAAGAGAAATAGGATTTCCCGTGAACCTTAGAGGCTGCCCGATGAACTGTGGAGACTGCTCATGAGAGTAATCAGCTGCCCGAAGGTGAAGAAGAGAGTTAGGGTAAAACCCAAGCTCACAAAACTAATAAAAATTGTCGTTCTTGAAACCCTAGCTTAGGGTTTATAAAAAAAAAAGTGTGAATGCCCTAGCTAGACTCATCCATGCTAGGGCATCACATCAATCTTCCTTCTCTTCAATAACCTGTGAGGTCTTCAGTAGGAGCAACTTCACCTATGAGAGCAAGAGTGTGTGTAATAATGAAATGGATTGATCATCTTTTATATCCTTTGAGTCACCTGTAAGTGAACCAAAACTCAAAAGAACAAAATATTATTATTTTATTCTTTTCTCACTTTGACTTTTACTTTTAGTGGTACTAAAGGTCTTTTTGCACTTTCACTTTGACACCTTAGTGGTACTAAGGGTCCTTATGTATTTTTGACTTTTGTTTTAGCCTTCTTCAAGTGCCCTGTGGTCAAAACAAGTGGTCAAGGTGGTCCTTCATCCCCACTCAAAGTCCATCATCATAAACAGAGAGAGTTACTAATGCTTTTATCTCACACTCTATGTGACACCAAAACCAGATACTAAGGTGTCTTAACCAAGGGTAGCTAAGCCTTGGAGAAGATCACAAAGCCCATTTGATCGAGGGTCAGAGTGCCACAGATGCCTAGACCCAGTCTAGGGCTTATAGTGTCTTCTTGGTAACAGACCAAGTGCCCCAGCCATAGGCTACATAATTTGACACTAGGTCAAATACTTGGTAACAGACCAAGCGCCTCCATTCCTCCGGAGAATGGCCCTCAACCCTGGGGTGAGTACCTAGTCCCGAACTAGGTAGATTCCTGGAAACTAACCAGGTGCCTCCATTCAAAAGAATGGCCACTCAACTCTAGGCCAAGTCCCCCAGTACTAGACTGGTTCCACATCCTGGTCCCGGACCAGATGTCACCAGTGAACAGAATGGTCACTCAACTCAAGGTTGAGTCCCCCAGTGCTGGACTAGTTCCATATCGTGGTCCTGGACCAGATATCCACATTCAATAGAATGGTCGCTCAACTCTAGGTTGAGTCCCCCAATGCTGGACTGGTTCCATATCGCAGTCCTGGATCAGATATCCCCATTCAATAGAATGGTCACTCAACTTTAGGTTGAGTCCACACCCTGGTCCCGGACCAGGTGTCTCCATTCTCTTAGGAGAATGGCTCTCGATGCTGCTCAGAAAAATCAACAGGAAGATGACCCTAAGATAATACTACAGCAAACCTGGCAAATTCTGCCCCACAGAAGAAAAATCTCCAACTGCAAAACTGCCCTGGAAAACCTCCTGCAAAATTCCTCTAAATCTGCTGCTGATCCATACAACTGTATGGATTCGTACAGTCAATCCATACGCCTATACAGATTTTCTGTACGGCCAATCCATACAATTGCACAGATCCATATGCTTGGTCTGTACAACTGTACAACCTATCAATAAGGCCTGTACGGCTGCCCATGCAAAAAATTCTGGGCTTCTGCCTACCTGGTACGGTTTCCTGTAACTGCTTCACAGACTGCTGCCACTCTCTCTCTGCCAAATCTGGATCCTTCTTCTCTCCAACTCAATGCTTGAGTTTCACTCTTGTGATAGTGTATCTGCTCCTCTCACCTTGGCTGCCTTTTATACTATTGAGATGAGGCAAAACCCTAACTCCAATGGCTGAAATTAGATCTCACAAACTTGAGATCAAAAGTTGAGATTCATTTAATTAACTTAAATCACTAATGCCAAAAACTTAAACAGTTCTCCAAATTAACCTCAATTAATCTGAAAAGACATTCACTATAATAGTTGACTTTAATAAAGTGAATTCCCTAGGTTCCTGAGAGGTATTAAATATGATTTCCATAAGTAGGACACAACCTCATAAAAACACCTGTCTGAGCTACAAACATCAAAATGGCCCAGCCTGTAACCCTACTCAATTCTCAGGGTTTCTCTCAGTTGGGCAGTGCAGAATTGCAGAGAGAAAAGAGGGGTTTTGGACTACGCTAATTTTGCCTGGTCACTCTGATTTGTACCTTTTGTTTGCCACCACTTTTCAATGGAAGCATCGCATTTCCCAGAGGGTTTTGTAGAAGACTTTAGGCCTTGATTATTATTTCTGTGTGCAGTTTATGTTCTATTGTTGTTGGCAGTGAATTACCTCTTCTTCTCAGTGATTTGGAAAGAATAGGGCTCTTTTTCAGTTCAGGCTGCACTGGCAGTGATTTGCCAGTTATGAAAGATGTTCTGTACTGTTTATATATGATTTTGGAAGATAGTAGAGTTTTATGGCAGATAAAGACTTTGCCCAATTTTTTATTTTAAATGCTGAAAAAAAGTCCATGGTTGTTGTTTGCAGTCTTTGCTCCAGTAAGTTCCATGCCTGCTCTTAGAAGGTTTGACTATTATAACTGTGTTTTGTGACATGTTAAAGTTCTCAGGAACTTTGTTCGGAATTTTTTGGCCATGGCATATGCTGCTGTCACAGTTTTGTATCTCTTATAGTTTCCCTGACTTGTTCGGCTTCAGTGGTTGGTGGGGTTCAGCCTCTCTCATTTGGTTCCTTCTCTTTTTCTCTCCAGTATAGACCCTCATTGCATGGTTGTTTCTTAATTTTTATGCGCTGATTGGCAGTTGTTTTACCCCAGACAGGGTTGGGTGTTGGAGATGTGAGCTTGCAGCAGTGGCATTTCGAGGTCAACCAGCTTTTGATTTGGTGAGATTTGTTAAAACCTAAAGGTTTTTCTTATGTTACTGAGTTTGAAAGCAATGCCTGGATTGTTGATTTCTGTCAATGTTATTAATCTCAGCTGTTAAAAACAAGTCATAGATTACAGTTTTGCCCAGCATCTTCTTACCCTGCACAGTATAAATGTCTGCAGCATCATTTATTTACAAGTGAGCTACATGTATTGGTTTGGGCAGTTGCCTGCAGTCACCCCAGCAGGCAGATGAGCCAGTGGAATGTCCATAGCTGACATAGGCATGATGCCAGGTCCTACTCCTGGGTGAATTCTGACGAAGTCAATACCCCTTAGTCGTCACCTCCCTGAGGGCATCCTCTTTAAGGTTCCTAGCTGCAAAGAATCTATCCATGGAAAACTCTTGTAGTATTGATCCAAAACTTTCAGGATCTTTTTAACCATATAAATTGCATGTGAAATTTTGTACAATTAACCTCACAAAAATTAACTTGAAAGACAATTTTTAAATGCTTAATCAAAATCACATAAGCAAATAAACAAGTATGCAAACCATAAAATTGTAGACAGCAGATGATAACAGAGTTCACCCCTCCTAGGCTACGTCTCCAGTCCACTTCCAATGAGAAGTCCGATCTTATAAAGTCGTAAAAAGCTTACATACACAAGTTCTGGAAACTTTCTGTCAGCCAGAAACAGAAACAGAAAGCACCACTGTGTTTGTCTCGAAATTCTAAGAAAAATGAGTATAAACTCGACCCCCTTTGCCTGAGACCCCCTCTAGCATGCACTTCGAGATCACAAGCTGCCCCACCTGTACGGACTGTACTTTCCCGCCTCGGGAATCATGCCCATGAATGGCATGTACTTGCTTCAGGAACTGTAAACACTGTGGACAACAACTAGGTTCGGACTGTCTTGAAAAGGCTCGAAATGGGGGTTTAAATAACGTTTTCGGGCAACAGTGGTGCGCCTTTTATGGGCTCCGAATCCCACTTTAAACTTAAAAGGATATTGCTCCATATCCAATCAAGCCCCAAGGCCGTAGCACATTAGCAAAGCATGGATATGGGGGAGAGGGCATCCAAGGGTCAAACCTGCAAGCCTTGCTCCACCCATTTTATATGGTAACGATATGTGTTGCGGTGGCAATATATATACCATATAATATGGCGTTGGCATATGGTATAGTGTATGGTTTTGATTGGAATGATTGGAATAACATACGTGGTGGCAAAGGTTTGGCTTGCGGTTCTGCCATTTATATGGGTTTGTTGGCATACGTTAGAATGTAACATAGATATGGGGGCCAAGGGCTTAGCCTTCAACCCAACCTTTTTTTAAAAATGAGCCACCATTCAAACTTAAATACAAGTGGCACACTATAGGGTCAAGTAACAACAAGGAGATGGCTAGGCAGATTTGGTGGAGGTTTAGGCAGCGAGGAGGTCGAGGGTTCGATCCTCCTCGGCCCCATACATTTTGGTAAAACAACTCAACAGTGTGCCACATGGCCCCCCTTTTTTGCCATTTTACCTAGTTTGTCACAACGTCAGAACTCAATAACTTCTCCATCCGGAGGTTGTTTCTAGTGAAAGAAGCATCACCAGAAAGCTCTCGTCGAACCCTACACACCTATAAGCTTTTGTTTACATTTTGAAGACTTTCATTTCAATACATCTTGGAGATCCTCCTAGATCCCACTAGGAAGCTTTTGGGCCACCAAAAGCATGGAATCATTCAGCAATCAAGTGAGGGTACAACTCCCTCACTCTTCCGGAATCTAACCATCGAGCTTTGCTTGGATGCATTCCTTTAAGCCCCACACGAAGATATTCCACATCATCTCTTCATGAAGATATGACCTTCTTATCAAGTACGACATCTTCCTGAAGTTCATTGAGGTACTCAGGAGCAAACTCATCCACATTAACAACAGAATACATTTGCATATAAGGAGGCGAATCTAACCGAAAAGTATTATTACCAACTTTATCCAAAATTGTGAAAGGTAAATACCTTATTGGTTTCAACTTTCTACCTTCATCTTGGAGTCGGTCTCTGCAGATATGAAGCCAAACTCGATCACCAACTTGGAAGTGATGATCCACCTGATGCTTGTCATGTCTTTCTTTATACTTGGCCTGACTTGATTCCAACTGATCCTGCATTGTCTGATGAATTAACCGGATCTGCTGAATAAACTTCAAAGCTTTATCCGTATCAACTTGACCATATTCCACTGAATCTTTCCCAAAGGCAAATTCTAAGGGCGACTTTGACAAATATCCAAAACATGTCTCGAATGGAGACTTTTGTGTTGAAGAGTGTATGGCTCTGTTGTAGACATGCTGAACATAATGCAACTGCTCATCCCAAAGCTTAGGATGCTTGGCACAATATCCTCGAAGAAGATGTACTACGATCCGGTTGACCACTTCAGTTTGTTCGTCGGTTTGTGGACGAAAGGTTGTGCTTTTCTTCAACTTTGTGTCCATAAGTTTCCATAAAGATGACCAAAATTTCCCCAGAAAGCGGGAATCTCGATCAAAAACAATCGAAGTAGGTAATCCAAAATGAACTCATACATGTTGAAAGAACAAATGAGCGGTCAACTCAGTTGTGACCTGCTTCTTACAAGGAATTAGAATGCATATTTTGTTGAACCTATCCACAACAACATATAAGTAACCATGTCCCTTTCTAGACATTGGTAACCCTCCTACAAAATCCATTGACACACTTTCCCATGGACGGGAAGGAACTGAAAGTGGAGTGTACAAACCCAACTTTCTACTACTTGGCTTGCTTGTTGCACACATGACACATCATTTTACATATTTGGACACAATATCATTCATTTGGGGCCAATAACAAAACTTTTGCAATTATGCTACAGTTTTCCCTACTCCAAAATGTCCTGAGATGAGAGAAGTGTGAGCTTCTCTTATCACATGCAGTCTTTCACTTTGTGGAATACATATTTTTCCAAGATGATACAACAACTTGTCGTGAATATGATGATCCAATTCTTCATTTTGAGAGCCATGTCTTAGTGATTCATATACTTCTTTAAAGTCTTCATCCTTAGTATATTGTTCAACATAACTTGAATGTACCAAAGGACTTTGTTGAATGACAATAGAAGCACTTATTGGAGGTCTAGAGAACATATATGCAACTTTGTTCTGAATTCCTTTCTTGTACTTAATAACCAAATGAAATTCTTGTAGAAAACCCATTCACCTAAAATGCCTTGAATGTTGTAGTTTAGTTTGTGATTGAAGATATTGTAGTGGTTAATGATAAGTATGTATGATTGTTTATTTACCCATTAGGTAATGTTTCCACTTCTTCACACTTTGTACTAATGCATACAATTCTTTATCATAGGTAGGATAGTTAATTATTGTTTTAGAGAAAGTTTCAGAGTGATAGCATATTGGTTTTTTATGTTGCATTAAGACCGCCCCCATGGCATAACCACTAGCATCAATTTCTATCTCAAATGGTTGTTGTAGATCCAGTAGTGGAAGTACTGGAGTTGTGTTGATCTTTTCTTTTAGAATGACGAAGGCTTTTTGTTCTTTTCCTTCCCACTAAAAGACGTTGTTCACGCTTGTCAAAGCATGTAATGGAGAAGCTATAAAGGAGAAGTTCACAATGAACTTCCTCCAGTATTGGGTTTCCTAAAAAACTTTTTACATCGGTTACATTATTTGGCTTAGGGAAATTCACAATGACCTTCACTTAAGAGGGATCAATCCTCAGTTCACCACCCCCTACAATGTAACCTAGATAAACCAAAGATGTCTTTCCAAACTCACATTTGGACATCTTTAAGTACAATTTCTTCCCTTACAAGTACATCCAATACTTGTTTTACATGCTTGACATGCTCTTCCCAAGTATGACTAAAATTCAAAATATCATCGAAGTAGACTATGACGAAATCATCAATAAAGGGCCTAAAAACATCATTCATCACCCTCATAAATGTTACGGGTGCATTACCAATCCCAAAGGGCATTACCATCCATTCATACAATCCCTGCTTAGTTTTGAGAGCAGTCTTCCAAATGTCATTATCATGAATTTGAATTTGATGATAGCCACTTCATAAGTCTAACTTAGTGAAGAAAATTGCATTCATTAGCTGACCCAAAAGATCATCAATTCAAGGAAGAGGATACATGTTCTTGATTGTGATTTGGTTCAGTGCCCTATAATCAACGCACATGCGCCATGTGCCATCCTTTTTTGGCACCAAAACAATCGGTAAACCACATGGAGAGGAACTTGGACGAATGTTGTGTTTTAAAAACCGCCCAGATTGGAATCAGAACCGGCTAGTCTAATCGGCCAAAATGTTGGGCGGTTTGAACCGGACCAAAGACCGGTACCAAACCGATCGGCCTAAGGCCTAAACCGGTTGGTTTGTTATGGAACCAGTCTTAGCTGATCGGGCCCGTAACTAACCGGTCAACCAGCGGTGAAACACCTCCGCGAGATCCAAAAACAATTAAAAATTATTTTTTTTATAAAATAAAAAAAACTAAGCTAATACCTAACCCTAAAATGCATGCTAAGGCTATAAAAAAGACCCCCCTCCCTCCCATTTCACTCATAACATCAATTACCTTTGTCGTGAGTCGTGACTGTTTGTCTTTTGCAACCACCAGCTTGGATTTTAGAGTCAACTTTGGTTTGTGCCAAGACTCGTGGAGTTGGAAACTTGGATGGGAGTTGACTGTTGGAGTTCAAGCCTGTTCAAGCCTCAAATTTCCTTCAAGGACCAAGGTATGCTCATGCTAACTGTATTATGCTCATGCTAAATTAAAATTAGAATCTGTTTTTTTTTATTTTTCTCAAAAAATCTTGAAATGCTAAATTGCAAATGATCTTTTTTGTTGCATTTAGAACTTACATTTTAATTTTTCAATTTGCATTGTGTATTTTCAAAAAAAAAATCCATTTTGCACCTTCAGAATTCAATTTTTTGCATTTTCTAAGAGCCAAAGACGTTGCATGGGCCCCTTTAATGTTGCATGCTCACTTTATTATCAACCCATGTGGGATTCCATTTTTGTTGTCAATAAGGGCTTCAAAGACCCTAGTATGCATGACTTGAAGGGATCACTTTTCAAGAAGGAGGTTATGTCCATAAATGAATACTTGCAGGGTTTTAGGAAGTCATGGGCCACTACAGGATGTACCATTATGTCAGATGGATGGAGTGATACAAGGAACCGTACAATAATCAATTTCCTTGTCTCTTGCCCTTAAGGAACCATGTTTCCTAAATCAATTGATGCATCCGACAGGGTGAAAGATGCAAACCTGCTATTTCAGTTGTTGGATGAAGTTATTATGGAGGTGGGGGTGACAAATGTTGTTCAAGTCATCACAGATAATGCCTCTAACTATGTCCTTGCTGGTAGATGTTAGAGAGCAAACAAAAAACCATATTTTGGACCCCATGTACTACACACTGCATAGACATTATGCTTGAGGATATAGGCAAATAGGATTGGGTCAAGGATGTTATAGAGCAGGCCAAGAGCATTACAAAATATATCTACAACCATTCGTGGGTCTTGAATCTGATGAGGAAAAACACTAGGAACAAGGAACTTGTTAGGCCTACAATCACGAGATTTGCAACTCACTTCTTGACACTACAATCTCCCATTTCCCTAGAGGAGAACTTGCAAAAGATGTTTTCATGTGATGAATGGATTTCATCTAAGTGGGATCGTAGGAAAGATGCAAAAAAAACCAAAAAGAAAGTTAATGATAGAGCATTTTGGAAAAAAACAGCAGAGGTGGTAAAAATTGTCGAGCCCCTTGTGAAGGTGTTGCAGTTGGTGGATGGGGAAAGATTGGCCATGGGTTACATTTATGAGGATATGGATCAGGCAAAGGAGCAAATAAAGGCAACATACAAAGACAAGTATGGCCCTATTTGGGAGATTATTGACAACAATTCACCCCTCCTGGGCTACATCTATGGGACACTTCCAATGAGAAGGTCGATCTTATTAAGTCTTCAAAAGCTTACATACATGAGTTCTGGAAACACTTGTGCTTTCTGTCAGTTAGAAACATAAACAAACAGCACCACTATGTACGTCTCGAAATTTTGAGAAAAATGAGTATAAACTCAACCCCCTTTGCCTGAGACCTCCTCTGACACACACTTCAAGATCACAATCTGCCTCGCCTATACAGATTGTACTTTCCTACCTCGGGAATCATGCCCATTGATGGCTTGTACTTGCCTCAGGAACCGTGCACACTGTGGACAACAATTAGGTTCAATCTGTGTTGAAAAGGCTCGAAATGGGGGTTTAAATAACGTTTTTGGGCAACAGTGGCACGCCCTTTTTGGGCTCTGAAACCCACTTTAAACTTAAAAATATATTGTTCCATATCCAATCAAGCCTCAACGTTGTAGCCCTTTGGCAAAGCATGGATATGGGGGAGCAGATGTCCCGAGGTCAAACCTGCAGGCCTGGCTCCACCCATTTTATATGGTAACGATGTGTTGCGGTAACAATATATACCATATAATATGGCGTTGGCATATGGTATAGCGTATGGTTTTTATTGGAATAATATATGTGGTGGCAAAGGTTTTCCATTTGGCTTGTGTTTCTGTCATTTATATGGCCTGTTGGCATACGTTAGAATATAACATAGATATGGGGGTCGATGGCTTAGCCCTCAACCCAACCTTTTTTTTAAATGAGCCACCATTCAAACTTAAATACAAGTGGCACACTATAGGGTCAAGTAACAACCGGCGAAGGAGATGGCTAGGCGGATTTGGTGGTGGTTTAGGCACCGAGGAGGTCAAGGGTTTGATCCTCCCCAATCCCATACATTTTGGTAAAACAAATCAACATATATGCCAATCAGCTGCCAAGTGGCATGCCCGAATTGGTCCACTTGTCACCACGTCATTGGTCCAACTCACCTTCCAAGCCACCTGGAACCTCCATGTGGCCTCCTGCAGGGCTGCCACATCACCTCCTTGCTGATTATACATGCCACGTTGCACCCAGTGGGTTTGCCACGTGGCACCCCTTTTTTTGTCATTTTACCTACTTTGTCGAAACTTCATAACTCAATAACTTTTCCATTCAGAGGATGTTTCTCGTTAAAAGAACGTCACCGAAAAGCTCTCGTCAAGCCCTACGCACCTGTAAGCTCCTGTTTACATTTTGAGGACTTTCATTTTGATCGATCTTGGAGATTCTCCTGGAGAGTATAGTGAATAAGCTAGCTTGACTGGGTATTTTAAGACTCAGCAGCTTCAAAGCAAGAAACTCTTATCGCATTGGCAAGGGAACTAACAGAGTTGCTTCATATTTTATTTGCTACTGTGTTTTCTTTGGCATTTGCTAATTGTTGTTTGGAAACTTAGTTTCATATGCACCACTCTTCACCGCTCTTTTTTGAGATGTAGAAGCCAGGGCAGCAAAGTAGCGCAAGGTTTTGAAACCTAAAGTTCGTTCAGCAGACAAACGAGGCAAACCCAAAAAAGGGAGCATATGGGTAGCTAAGAACATGTGTCCATACCATGATGGAAGAATGAACTGTGAGATCTCCTTGTGTTCCTTAAAGCACATCCAGACGAAGAAAATGCCAAGAAAGCCATAATAGTGTTGCTACTGTATTTTCCTTAATGCTCACTGAGACATGAAGAAGGTAGACAGAAAAGGGTTCTATTTCAAAGATGTGCAAGATGAATCAACAGTGAAGAAAGCTGCAATTTCTTCATTGAATTTCTTCACTGGACAGGCTCAAAGACCCGAGAGACAAATCTGCATATGGAAAATAATACTGTCACTCAAGTCTTTTGTTTTACCATCAGAATTTATGTGGGATTTTCAGCAAGAAAGCCACTAAGCAAATACACCAGTTTGCAGAAGAGGACAACCTTTGTTTGCTTTGTGACTCCTTGAGCTAATGTACAATGGGACAAGCTGAAATGAGGTAGCCCTGTTTGAGAATGCAGACCTTCAAATTCTCTTCATAGTTGAAGTATTGTGTGAAGCAAATTTACCCCCAGTCAAAAAAATTATAGTACAGTAATCCTATCAATAAGAGTCAAGTGTTTGAGGACCAAAAGTCTTCAACTAGGGAGGTGTGATCTGAATTGGATACTCAAAGATTTGAGAGGCCAGAGATTCATTCTCTGGTTATACTGTGCTCAAGAACCTTTGTTAATAACTTAATTTCCATGCTTGATGCCAGTATTCATGCATTGAGAGAAGCTCACAAACGCCATTGAAATTGGCTAAAGTAAAAGAAAACATGAGTTTTAGTTGGGCAGAGGTATGGACAAAAAGCATACAGAGCTTGTTGCTCCGCCCTTTGAACAAAAATGGGCAAAAGGTGTAAAAAACAGTTAAGGCAAAGGTCATGCAGAGCTTCCAGTATGGTGAGGCGTGGACCAAAAGGAAGAGAGCTTGATGCTCCATGAACAGCATAAGGACTAAGGCAGTGGACGAGTGGGGTATGGTTGTTCAAGGCTTTTGGTGATGTAGGGACGTAGAGAGGTTGAATGGATGCATTACCTCCTCACTCCATGCTCCACACAAGTTAAAAGGCACAATTTTGAATGGCACAAGACTAAGGGTTGAGACACACAGCAACTAGCATGTACAGAGGAAAAGGTGGTGACCGGAGCAAGGTCTAACTCTGCACCCTGCACAAAAGGAACAAGGAAAGGGATAATGGCCTACAGAGCATGAGACATGCTCCACTCTGCAACAAAACTTCTACCTTATAACAAAAAAAGGTGCACTTCTACCTTATAACAAAAGAAGGTTCCCTACAACAAATAAGGTAGCAGCCTACATGGCAGATGATGTGGACATTGAGGGTGTTGACATGTGGACCCTCTACCCAATCATGAGATGCCACATAGCTAACCGAGAAAGCCAAAGTTGCTCGAATTCTACATAATGTTAGAGTTTGTAACAGGGGAGGTACTTCTATGTTGGCAGTGCCTGGCATGCAAAAGGACTGAATAAAAGACTCTCTCTCTAACTTAACTTTATTAAAGTGAGTTTAATAAAGTAAGTGGGCCTTTTTAATTAATGATAAAGTGACTTTATTATAAAGTTGAGTCACTTAAGTGCTTTATGTGATCTCAATGAGAGATTATATCGTGACCATTAGAGCGTGGATGGGCAAGATCAAATCTTAGGCCTTAAGATCTTAGGTTCAGGGTTTTATCATTATGAGTTTATAAAAAGACATTTAGAGAGAGAAGAGGCATATTTACCAAGAAGGATTTTGTGAAAGATAAATGTGAAGGAGCAAGAGAGCAGCTACATTGGGTGTAAATCCCAAAACTGTTTGTGAGCACACAAACCAAGGAGAGTTCCAGCATTTACCAGACCATACAGCAGTGAAAGAATGCAGGTCATACAGTATTTATGAGAGTCCTATAGGTGATTGGAGGTGTTAATTTTGTTGCTGAGTTATATGCACGAAAAATTGAGGTAGTTTACTCTTTATTGAAGGCCGTACAGTGTACCTGTATGTTACAGCAGTCCGATACTATAGCTCTGGGCACAAAAACCAAGAAGATTTGTTAAGTTTAAGGGCCATACAAGCCGTACAGCTGTGTTACCGAATCCACCACCCTAGTGTGTAGGATTCACGGATCCGATACGTATCCGGATCGGATCCACCTCGGATCCACCATGGAAACGGATCCCCTGCCGAAGGAAACGTAACCTGGTCCCATGAAACAGATCATGTGAAAAATCAAACAATTCCTGAAATTTTCAAACGGATCCTGCAAGTTCCAGTGCTTCTATGACCCATTGATCCCCAAAAAAAACTATTTTAATGAAAAACTTGAAAATCCCTATACACCTAATGGCTAAAAGCGTAAACCCCATTCCTGCTCAAGGTCTGATATATCCATATGTCAAGATCTGCTCTTGAACTCTGATATATCAATATCAAGGTCTGCTCTCAACGTTTTTATTTGATTGATCTTTATGGTCAAGGTCTGCTGTCAGGGGCTGATCTATCTTAATGTGCTATGTTGTTACTTACTTCACCTACACTGGTCTGTAGTCTTGCCATAGCGTTCAAGAAACCACTTTATTCCCTGCTGATAGGGACATGTGGATGTGGCTCAGAAAAATACTATTATGACTTGCTTCAAGTTCATGCTGAAATGGTTTTTAAAATTATCAATATCAATCATGGTTACAATTTATCAAATTATCAGTTACGGTACATGACCTCTCTTTTTTGGCAATAACTTATAGTTCTACTCTTGTGTTTCCTAAATAGTTTTGTTTCTTCATTCTATTTTCTTATTTATTATAAAAATATTTTTATGTTTGTTTGTACTTGCCGTATCCGGATCCTGGGTTTTAAAAAATCTAGCGAATCCGTATCTTTATCCTTGTAACTCAGTCATACAGTCCTATGGGCATGGTTTTCTATGTGCGTGCACTGTTTTCGAGGAGCTGGGAGTTTTACTTGAGATAAGTAATGAGTTTTAATGCTGGAAATGTACTGTTGTGCATGCTTTTGTATCTTCTTGAGCTTATAATAAATCTTTCTTGGTGACTGGTATTCCGTTTGGGGGTTTTCCAGGGGCTTGGCCCAAGATCATGTGTCCAATGTGAATGATTATTTGTTATTCTTCTTTATTATTTACGTTGCATGTGTACTTAGTGTTTCCGCCTTTCACACACCTGGGGGGGTTAGGGTGTCGTGGCAAAAATCTTCAAGCCAGTAAGTGCGTCCTTGGGGGCAAGTCTCAAGTCAAGTACTGTCACTTGATCTTGACTCTTGTGTTTAAGCAAACTCTTAACGAAGCCAAGGGGGCTAGACTCTATTTGGTTGTTAAGGTTGATTAAGCTTTAGTGGTGGTTTATGGACAAGTAAGTTGTTTAGGAGCTTTTTTATGAAAATAAATACTGAAACAAGATATTCCAGAAATATATATAAGCACGACAGCATATGAATTATCTCAACACATGATAAGTAGATGATCTTAAAGCAAATGTTTGTACGATATAAATAAAATACCAGTGCAAATAATGGAGTTGAAAAAAGGTAGCGTTGTTATAGTGCTGAGAAATGTGTTGCGAATGGTCTCGATCAATTTTAAATTAATGATGAGATGAGTGGATTAACAAAAGGGAAGGGGACTCCAGATATACCTAACAATACGAGGAGATGTCAAAACCTTTATCAAATGTGGCTCCACATGAAGAAATGTGGGTTGGATCGAAGTCTGTGGGAGGTGTCCAACACTACACCAAACGAGGGTGTAGCCTGACGGTATCTCGAGGTCGCTACCCAGTGGTTCCCGCTTCCTCTGTGAAATTTCCCCACAAAGATTAACTCAAGGCGTTGGATTTTCACCTTGGGAGGTTGATTGAAAATGAGACTAGTTAAACTAGTCACTCACGTTGCTTTTGATGCATCCAACTCGTCGGTCGAACCATAGCGGTGCAGAGCATACACAACGGAGCGTTAGTAAAGTTTAAAGAGTTTTATGGCAAAATTTTTTATTAAAAAGATAAAACCCAAGAGTCTCTTTCCAGGTTCAGTACTCGAGCAAGCCCTTGTCCATGAACCTTACTCGAGAAAGCAAGGGGGTCTATTTTAACGTAAAAAAGAAAAACTGAAAAAACAGAAGTGGTCTAATTACTACACTACCGCAGTAGTGGGTAACTATTTGTTTACTTTGAAACAAGGAAAGACATATCGAAAGTAGATTTATCAAAGTATGCAGATCTGCAAAATTAAACTAATCTAAACAAAAACTAGAAAAAACACGAAAAATGAAACTAACGCAAACCCCCCTGGGGGGATGGGGAGTGGGCTTTAAAGAGCCTACTCGAAAACTTTATTATGCGGTTACAACATGCATGAAGAGAATGCACTTTGGTCCTTGTTTTTTTTCAATCAAGGGAACTAGCAACCTCCCAAGGATATATCCAACGGCCTGCAAGTCAGATATACCAAGAACTTGTGACTCAACAGGGGTCGAGACGTCCCGAAGCCCACTCTGGATAATCCGAGGTGGGTCGCCTACCCTTCTAGGCTTGTCACAACGGGCTAACAAGCATCCCTACCCCCTGCCGATTTTAAACCTGTGAACTTCTTGGAGATAACACATGCTCTTAACCATTAGGCCCATTGAGGTGCCTGGAGGCTGGGATCCAAAGGCTTACAAAAGGTCAAAAAAATTGACTATAAGCAAAAAGGGAGTCCCGAGAAGCCTTGAGTAGCTGAAATCTTTGAAAATTGACCAGCCCCTCCTCTTTTATCGACAAAACTGCAAAAAAATACAAACTATCAATCCCTAAAGATGCTCAAAAACACTTTAAGACTGTCTTTGAACCTCCACAAAAAATTCTAAAAAAATATTGTCATAACTATGATAAAAAATGCTTAAATTAACCAAGGAAAGCAAGCTATCCTTGGGATCTTGGCTTGCTTTTGGGGCAGCCAATATAATGCAATTGAAATGCTAGATTTAAACGTTAATACTTCAAAGAAAAACTACTTTTTAAAACAAGTTTTAGATATATTTTAAATTACTTGCAAAATAGAGATTTCTTATGCCTAGATCTACTCTTAAACAGATAAAACCTTGAAGCACTTTAGATCTACACTTTTAGCACTTGTATATGAGATCTTAAAAAAATAGCTTTAAATAATATAGATCTAAAGTGCAAATCTGAAGCACTAAAAGTGCACTTTAGATCTACACTTTTAGCACTTGTCCTTGTTTGTTTGTTTGTTTTAGATCTACATAAACAAGGACAAGTAACCGAAGGAGAAGTTGATTTTAAAAGGAGGAAGAGAAGTAGAGCCCGGTTTGTTGCCGGAAAAAATCAACCAAGGAAAACCTTTTTGTGGAGTGTCAAGGGACAATGTCTTCTGATTTTGTTGGAAATGGAATGGAGTCAAGCTAGATCCACAACTTCTCACACTTGGCAACCTGAAAACTAGATCACAACCTTGCAAAACACCTCATGAGATGTGGATATACATATGGAAAAAAACAAAAATAACATGCAAATAAGCTTATTTAACATGTATATTTTAGATCTTTGAACTTATATAACATAGATAGAAACAAGTAAGTAATCTTACTTACAAATCCATACTCCTATTGATTCGGAGGAATCCTTCAAGGCCAGTACAAAGATGAAGCAAGATTTGAGAAAAAGTAAGATCACAACATTTGCAGCATGACGTTGGTACTCCACACACTAGCACTACATAGTTTCGCCTCCAAAGCTTCTTTATTCTCAAGCAAAATAATGAATATCACAGTGTTACAATAGCAGACCAGCTCTTCATCCAATTCTAACTAACTCAAATGAGAGATAGGTGCTTTATTTCAATGTTTTAAGACTCGGAACCAGGAGTCGAACTGGTCGAGGGTCAACTCGGACCGGAACTAGTGATGAACCGAAGCGGTTTGATTTCAATGACTCGGGCTATTAAAAAATGCATAAAAAAATTCATTTTAATGAAAAAAGTATAATTGATCTTTATAATTGAAAACATAGAACACAAGTCCTTACCTTTAAATCATTAGTTTGTACAAACTTGTGCGTATATCCCGATCCCCAATTACCATATTCCTATGCATATATCGCAACCTGCAGTTAATAATAACATCTGTAATAATATGTTTGTGCGTATATCATGGGTAATGACTCGTGAGTACAGCAGAAGGAGGTCGAAGTATAGATTGCTATGTGGGAAACTTAGAGAAATCTAGGCTACAAATTTTTGTGATCGATAAAATGTTTTTAGAACCCATCGGGTAATGTATTACTTCTTATCAAATGCCTAGACGTAATGAAATTCCAAACGAAAAGTTTGACGAAGACAAGGATTTCCAGGTGCTCGATCAAGTCGTAATCCTTGCCATATTGTTGCATAATATACATTTGCAAAAAAGAGTTTGCATCACTAGAAAATTTGTTCAAAAATCCTTCATGAAATAAATATATCAGTATCGGCTCAATCTACAAAACCCGATCGGTTTATGACAAGCATTGGGCCGATCGGTTCGGTACAGAACCGGTCCCCGGCCGAGTTTTCTACCGGTTCAAGGTTGGAGATGGTCTGGCCAGTCCACTCGAGCGGTTCCGGTTCCGATCGGACCGGTTTTTAAAACACTGCATTTATTTTATAGCCAAAACTACACATGGGAGGCGTATCCATCATTGGCAAAAGAGTGTAGTTGTGTTTTAGTTCCACGAGATATTCGTGGGATTGGATTGAGGATCTCATGGAGGAAGCGCCACCTCTCCAAGAGAGGTGCGCTCCTCTCCCAAAGCTATGCCAATCCACACACGTTTTTGCCAACCAAGAGGACAATGGACGCAATCTCATGACAACACGTGAGGGTGAGGAGATCATGGGATCTCGTTTGATAAGGTTGAGTTAACAAGAGGTGGGCGCCACCTCACCACCAAACTCCAAGAGAAGTCGTAAAATATGCAAGCCATGAGTTCATGAAGGAGGGACGTAATCCTTAATTTAAGATGACTCGCCACCAACTTAATCAAAAGCAAATCGCACGAGTTTGACTTTAGTCTAACTCGCCCTTTAATAGAGACAAGATCGCCACCCTTTCAAAACA
>LPNX010080575.1:453747-526187 GCA_001517045.1 Pseudotsuga menziesii
CCCAAGGTGAAGAGGATGCTCTGAGTGTGAAAACAAGCATCCACACGCCAAATTCCGCCTCCTGATCAAACTTTTATGCCTTTAACAAATTTTGTAATTAAACCATTAAAAAATGGCCTAATTTTGCGGGAAAAAATCATTTTCTCATAATTGAACAAAAACCTAGGGGGGCCTAGCACATGTCCACACGACTCAAAATTAATGTCTAACATGTTTATAAACATTGACACATAGAATCTAATAACCTCCTAAGGCCTAACCACCAAGAGGACTACCCCAACTTTGGAGGTGTGAGTGAAAAACTCATAAATTATTAGTCGTTTGTTCAAAAACAAATAATTACCAAGGAAAAAAACACGTTGGGCTAGTCGGCTTGATGTCTAAGTCTAGGAGACCAAGTCTTTTACATACTTCACTATGCTAGCACATTTATTACAATTCTCCCAAGGGGGTATGAACATGTGGTATATAAAAAAAAAATTAAAAACTTCCCAGAGAAGGCTTGGCAGACTTCTGAATTTTGAAGAATGAACAAGTATACTTGTTCTCCTTTGTCGGCTCACTTGAAAATTCCACCAAGTACAACTTAGGTGGTAACACTTAGCATGTGTATTTCAGCTTACTAGTTACATTGGTATGTGTGCATGTGACATGCATGAATGTAGATGACTGTAGAAGACTGAAATCAGTGTATTGCTAGGGTGTTCGAGAAATTTCAGAAGTTGCATGTAGTTGATTCTTGAAATTTCTACACATAATTTGAACCACCAAGGAAACTATAACCATCTCTTGGAAAATAGTTGGGATATTGACGGCATCCTGCATCCCTTGAGTAATAAGAATAAAAGGAAGTTCAAGAAAGGAAACAAGTTTGGGGTTCTATTGGGAGAACGAGCCAATTCATGCAAATGGGACATTGCAGTGAGGGAAGAAGGTGATTCAATGTTCCATTTGCATAGGAGAACCTAACGATTCCACTCCTGGACAAAGAGCTCAAGCACGTAGGAAAATTTACATAAGAACCATGTCAAATTCTGTTGATTCAACATTCTGGAATCACTTCAATTGGTTCGTTGGGGCACGGAAAGCCAATTTGGGAAGTTGTCCACCATTCAGTAGTGAAGAAGGAGAAAACCTTCCGATTGACCAAGAAGGAGATCCAGTACTCATGCAGAGAGGGAGAAATCGTCCCCACCTTTGAAGCTTTTGCCAGAGCCAAGAGTCCAAAGCAAAAGGATAAACTTGATGTTGTGTATATAGCAAGTAATCACCTACAATTTGGTTGGTGAGTCTTTCTTCCAAATAAGAGGATGCCATTGCTAAAATTGCTTGGCCGTGATCTAGAGAAACAAGAATCTCTTTTATACACTAGTGCTTGCCTAGTTGTGTTATTGAGAGTAAATTATGGGTGGTACCCTTTCCTTTTGCCATAAGTCATTAGCATAGGAATAGCAGAGCTCTAGTTGAGCCTGATTTGTAATCTACTGCTTCATGAGATCCTTCGGAGCCGAGCAAGCCTCCTCCTTAATATTGGTTTTTCCATTTGGATTTCCATGTTAAATCCTCTGTGTTTAATGTTGTGTGAATGCAAGAGTTTGAAGCTTCAAATTGTTTGTTTAGAAGCACAGTAAAAACTGAAGATACCAATAGCAGTCATAAGACAATTACACAGCAGTAATTGACAAAAACACGAGATAGAAAGATAAAATAAATCAGCACAGTAAAGAACACTTAATCTTCACATTTAGAAAAGTTAATAGCATCCACATTGGGGATTTGACTTGGCTATAGGTTGATCGACCTCATATTATAATGGTATCAAAGTGGTGTATCCTCGACATGTGCACTTTAAGGAAAACCAACCATGGGTAAGCCTTTGAAAAGAGAAAGGCCAGAAGAATTGAAAGACACCAATGAGCAGATTTGGGAAGAGAACCAGCAGCCGGGGGAGAAGTTGCAACTGTCAAACAGGATTAAATACTTACAATATCAGCTCCAGACTTCAAAAGATTTTATGGAGTCGGTGAGGAAATAGTTTTTAAGACACCAAAACTCCACCACCAATGCTATCAAGAGTTGGCATTTGTTCAGTTGAGAGAGAGTGAATCAATTGGATAGTCACCAAGAGAAGAGGTGTACTCAGATAATGGGACAACTACAACAATAATTCGCAACCAAGGAAAAAATATTGACAAAACTTCAAGTAGAAGTCCAAGTGATGAAGGAAGAGACAAAGCCTTCTATTTCTACACTAGATGTTTGCACCATCATTAAGGGAAATGTGGTAAGCACATCCTCCGAAAACCTTTCTCATTATGATTCAGCAAAAGAATCTTTTGGCAGTTTTGAATTGTATGTCATGGACATAGGCCCTAAGTTGATGAAGCAGATGAGCTATAATGGCCAAGGGCATAGCAAGAAAAGCCAAAGGATTAAATATCCAACTGTAGTGGAACCCAAGCTGAAGCAAGAAGGCTTAGGGTTTGGTGTGAAGAGGAAGTGGGTGACTGCTCAAACATTGTCAAAGATTGTGAGCATGTGGAAGCAAAAGAACGCAACCCATCTCTAAAAAGTTTGGATCTAAGATAAGCTAAGACCACCAAGAACACCTTTGTCAAGGCAAAGGAGACTGGAATGATGGCCACTTCAAGTGAAGAAACAACAACAACAAATGTAGTTGGCAGAAATCCATTAGTCCAACAATCTTGTGTAAGCTTGAAGAAGGGTAGCAAGAAGATGTGCCGGCATCTACAACTACACCAGCACTTGGTAGCCCAAGCAGGCAAGCTTACAAGCACAAGAGCAAACCAAAGAGGTATGCACAAGGCAGATCATATCTTGTTTGCTTCTATTGTAAGAGGAAAACAAGGCTGTGGATTGCTGGTACTATGATACATGCTCTTTTTGTGGATTGAGAGGCCACTATGTGGTTGCATGCTAGAAGAACACGCCTTATACAAAACATTGGATTGTTTCCAGAAGTAGGATCCTGTGAAATATTCTTCAAATCAACAGAAAGTCCTTAGAAAAAAACAAGAAGAGAGTACCTAGCAGTCAGAAGAGTAGCAATGACCACCGTAGCCATTGCAAGTTGATTGGACATTGGGATGCCAAATGTTGGAGGTTACCATCCCAAGCTTTATCCCAAAAACCAAACAACCACACCAAACAGTAGGTTGAGAACAAAGGTCCAAGAAGAAGGCATGCTTACATCTACATTCCAAGAGGCAGTAGCAGCCAAAGATCACAATCACACTAGGGAAAAAGTTAGTAAGGAAACAACACCATTAAAGCCATCCTCTTTAAGGTCCCTAGCATTTAAACTACAAGGAATTTATCCATGGAACACTCTTACAGTATGGTGAATAAGCTGGCTTGAATGGGTCTCTAAGACTCAGCAACTTAAAAGCAAGAAACTCTGATTGCATTGATAATGGAACTAACAAAGTTGCTGCAGATTTTATTTGCTACTGTACTTTCTTTGGCATTTGCTATTGTTCTTTGAGATGCATAGTTGTGTATGCACCACTCTTTCTTGAGATGTGGAAGCCAAGGTAACACAATAGGGCAAGGTTTCGAATGCTAAGGTACAATAAACAGATGAGGCAAACCCAAGAAGACGGAATCATATCAGTAGCTGAGAACATGTGCTCCTACCATATGATGGAAGGATGAACCATCTGAGTTTCTTTAGTTCCTTAAGCACATCCAAAAGAAAAGTTGCCAAGACAGCCATAGTGTTGCTGTTGTATTTTTCTTAATGCTCAGGTAGACATGAAGAAATTAGACAGCAAGTGGTTCTGTTTCAGAGATGTGCAAGATGACAGAATTCGACAGTGAAGAAAGCTACAAGTTCTTCAATAGATAGGCTCAAAGACCTGAGATAAATCTGCATATGGAGTATAAGACTGTAGCTCAAGTTTTTTATTTTGCCATCAGAATTTACGTGGGATTTTCAGCAAGATGGCAGCTGAGCAGATGAACCAGTTTGAAAAAGAGGACAGTGATTGTTTGCTTTGTGCCTTCTTGGACATTGGGGCAAGCTAAATGGCGTAGCATGGTGTGAAGCAAGTTTACCAAATGTCCAAATTGAAGCATGGTGTGAAGCAAGTTTACCCAATGTCCAAATTCAGAGCACAGAAATCATGTCAGTAAGAGTCAAACTTTCAAGGACCAAAAGCCTTCCATTGGGGAGGTGTGATCCGAATTAGATCCTCAAAGATTTGAAAGGGCAGAGGTTAACTCTCTAGTTAGTTTATGCTTAAGAACCTTCGTTAATTTCCATGCTTGAAGCCAGTATTCATGCCATGATAGAAGCTCATGAATGCGTTTGAAATTGGCTAAAGCAAAGAAAACACATGACGTTTTTAGTCATGTGGAGGAATGGACAGAGAGCATGTAGAGCTTGTTGCTCCGCGCTCTGCACAAAGAATGGGCAGAAGGTATAAAAAAATGGCTAAGCCAAATGTTATGTGAAGATTCAAGTATAAGGAGGCATGGACCAAAAGGAGGGGAGCTTGATGTTCCACGCACCATGTAAGGACTAACACAATAGATGTGAAGGGCTTTCGGTCATGTGGTGCTTTTGATCATGCAGGGAGACAGACAAGTCAGAGGGAGGTGTTACATCCACGTTCCATGCTCTACACAAGTTCAAGGCACAATGTTAAAGGGCACAAGACTAAGGTTTAAGACCCACATAGACTAGCATGGGCAGAGGAAAAGGTGGGAGTTGGAGCGGAGTCTAACTCCACATAAAGGAAACAAGGAAAGGGTTACATCTTGCAGAGCATGAGACATGCTCCATGTTATGCCCCAAACTCTCCATAGCGCACCGTACCTGACATGCCAAAGAGGGGGGGTCTTTTTGCCATTGTAAAAGGCCAGGTTGGGGCTTCTTTATGTAAAAGTGTTGGTCTAGCAGGGCTGAAGACCCTTGGTGAGTTCATGGCAGGTCCTCTTGGTCCCCATTTAAAGGTGTGCTAGTATTGTAGCATTGCTAACTACCCCTTTGATGGGTGGTAGCTCCTCATAATGTCGGGCATTTATGCCCTAGGTGGGTATAGGTGCGCCTTGTGGTGAAGCGATTACGACACATGGCCTAGGAACCCCTAGCCACACTAAAAGTTTTATGTTTTGTAGAGGTGACAACGCTTGTAAGAGTTGTCACACCTCATTCATACCCTCTTGGACCTTATTTTGGTGCATGACTCCTCCATCTTGGTCATCTTGGTCAAAAAGAGCAAATTGCCCACCTTGAAAGCAAGCTTTTGGAGGCCATACCATCCTAAGGAGGGCATTAAGGGCAAAAGACACATGTTGTAGTTAGATGTGGCATGACGTCCTCCTTCCAATCTCAACTCTTTATCATTAATTTTTATCATTCTTTTATGTTTTATGAGGTTTAATCCCTAGATTGTAGGTGACAAACCCTAAAAAATCATTTTAAAGACAATTAGATAGGTTGGCCTAGAGGAGGGATAAAGTGAGCCTTTTCTCTTATAAATAAAGCATCCTCCCCCCATTGAATTTGTAACCAAGATGATGGATCAAATATGACAGAATTTTTATTTCTACTTGTGTATGAGTAATTAAGTGGTGTGCACCTCCTTTCTTGGCATTTCTAGGGTTTCTAAGGGACCAATCTTGATATTTGAAGGTATCTTTACAATCTTTCAAGGCTATTCTACGGTGAAAGGATTCTTAGGGTCGTTTCTCTTCTCCTTTTCTCTCCCAATTGTGGTAAGATCTTGAAGCTCTTGGCTTGCACTGCAGGAGGCATCCAAGGTAGAAGCAATTTAGGGTTTTATGCATGATAGCTTAGTCTTGTTGTGTGAGACACCCCTCTTGAAGGGTCTCTCTTGTTTGGGCCTTGGCATCTTGTTTTCCCTAACTAGGTCGAAGGCTAACACAACCTAGGGTTTCTTAGCCTTGCCCTGGTTCAAACAAATATTGAACTACCAATTCTTAGGAGAAACATCAGCCCCGATTTCTCACTGCCTGATGGAATAAGAATTAGGTCTATTTCCTTCATCTTCAGTATTTCAATTTTACAAAATTCCTTGTATAATTGTATTATATTGGAAAAATACAAAAAAAGTCAGAAAATAGAAAAAAACCTTTCCAAAAACTGTTTATTTTTGCCATTGTACTTTTTTAGAATTTAATTTATTTGCAAAACTCTGGAATATCTACCGCTATTATAATTTTTTAAGTTATTTATACTATTCAAAAATCCATAAAAAGGTTGTAGTAGTCCTAAACTAGGGTGACGTCAACCCCAAGAGAGTGAATTCATCTCCTAGCGGTTGGTACAGCCATGGTACAAGTCTGGTTGAACTTTTGAGGTGTTTTGCATGTCCATTTTTAATAAAAGATCAAAACCTAACGGTTAAAAAGGGTTAATACTTCATCTCCAAGTAATTAGAAGCCATAAATTGCAGCAAAGATCCATCAATCTAATTGCACTCAAGAGGTTAAAAACTCATGATTAGTTGGTAAGTAGTGAGAGGTATTTGTTGTAACATTTTCAGGGGTTTATCTCAACATTTCATACAAATCGTTGGTGCTGGTCTATACTGCAGTTTTGATACATCTTAGTGGTCAAACAGTACCAAGTTACATTGCTCCTAAACCTTCCTAGTCGTTATGTATTTATTGAATATATTCTTGACTCCATTAAGGCACCGGTTGGATAAGCTAGTAGGAAGGTCTTGTTAGAAGTAGTATTGTCCTCATTCCATACTTTACAGGGCTACTTCTATCCACATTTGGGAAGCCTCCTGTGGCCAAAGGAGCAAGCCTAAAGACAAGAGAGTGCATTGCGGTAATAGTGGATGCATCTCCTGATAAGTTGCCAACCTTAGCACTAGCCCTCGTGAGTTGTGACCTAGTTAGAAGGGTGCTAATTTGTGCGGTAACACTCTATGTCATAGAAAAATCATGCCTTGTAATAGAAGCAAAAGCCTTGTGACACAGAAGGTGGTAGATGATGTGGACAACTAGGGTGTTGACATGTGAACCCTCTAACCAATCACATGATGACACATGGCAGTTTGATAAAAGTCAACATTGCTTGAATTCTACAGAATTCAAAATGCCAAGAAAACTATAATCGTCTTTTGGAAAACAATTGGGAGGTCATTGATGTTTTGCATACCATGAATAGTATGAATAAACAAGAGCTCAAGAAAGGAAAATAGATTCCGAGGGTTCTACAAGGAGAGTGAGCTGGTTCATGCAAAGGGGACCTTCCAATGAGAGAAGAAGATTATTTGGCGATCCATTTGCGAAGTAGAAGGTAAAAATTCCACTCCCAACGAAAGAGGTCAAGAACTCAAGAGGATAAGTAGAAAAGCCATGTTGAATTGTGTTGATTCGACATTCTGGAATCACAAACAATAGGTTCATTGGGGCACTGAAGATTGATTTTGAAAGTTACCTACGCTGCAACAATGAAGAAGAAGACAGCCTTCCGATTGACTGTGAAGGTGATCCAGTATTCATGCGGAGAAGGAGAAGTTGTCCCTGCCTTTGAATCTTTTGCAAGAGCCAAGATTCCAGAGCAGAAGGACAAACTTGTCATTGTGTCTACAGCAAGAGATCACCTCTTTGATGTTGGCTTCCCTGTTTGAGTTTCCAAGGTAAATCCTGTGTTCTATGGTGTGTAATTGCATGAATTTGTTGTTTCAAATTCTTTGTTTAGAAGCAAAGTAAAATCTAAGGATAAATCAAAGTAATAAGACAATTACACAATAGTAATTGACAGAAACAGGACAATTACACAACAGTAATTGACAGAAACACAACACAGCAAGTTAAAATAAACCAGCACAGTAAAGAACATTTAATTTTTGTATTTAAAAAAGTTAATAGCATCCGTACTGGAGAATTGACGTGGCCAAAAGCTGAACAATTACAGATCAGATTCAATATTAACTGCTAGTGAAAATTGGTCTACGAACAGTATACTATACAATCAAATTCTCTACATTTTGTGGCAGACATAGTTCAATTTGAGATTTTATTCATAAAATTTACAATTATTATTATTAAATGACAATGTTCATGATTTTACAATTATTAGTTTTAAATGCAAATACCCTAAGAATTAGCAAATTTTCAGAAAATAGCAAATAAAAAATTGTAAGATTATATTATACATGTATACATTTGTGGCAGACATATGTGATATTTGACATTTTGAAATTTATATATAATTTACTCTAAATTTTGATGTACGGCATTCATAATTTCACAATTATATATTTCAAGTAAAAATACCCGGAAAAATAACCATTTTACTTACAGTAGCACCTAAAATTTTCCTAACAAAGCGAGGTAACATGACAAGACAGCAAAACCAAGGGTAACAAACTTGCAACACATTGATCGGGATTAAAAATACACAGGAAGGAATCTCTATGTTAAAATTAACGAAAATTTAAAGAAAATCAGCAAATCACGAAACAAATGCGATTGATGTTTAATAAAAAAAATAAAGAAAATTAGAAAATAACACAACAAATGTAGAATTAACGCAGATAAAAAAAACGAAGAAGACAAGTTATCTGATTACTTGCATAAAATCTTCCAACGAACTAAAAATAATACATGAATTTTTGTTTTTCTGGATCAAGAAGGGCTTACTTGATAGAATCCTCCAAGCTATTTGCACCTGCAGATCTCGGCGGAACAGTTGCCAATTCAACCACAGGCCTGTCATGAGGTGCTACAGGCCGATAATGTCTGCCATCCTGTGCCCCGTACCGCTCGTTCTCGACCTCAGCTTCGCCGTTTTCCATGATCTTACGATCTAAATAACTCTGTAACTCCCGACGATTAAATGCAGCTGAAACCCCAGCCAATAAGGGGGCCGAACATCAATGATAATTGAATTTAAAGATGAGGTGGGAGAAGGGGGAAGAATCCGTAGATCTGTGACGTATATTCTGTGTGTATACTGCGCGTGTTCTTTTCTCTCTCAGACGAAATATCAGACCGCAAACCTAGGAGAATTTACATTCGTCGCATATAAATAGATCCATTTCAAGATCTCAGGACTCGGTACATCTTTATTTTTGTATTTTCTTCGAAAGCTCTTGTTTGCGATTTTTATTTTATTTTAATTTGTCTACATTTGAAAATTCGTTGTCCTTCCACATTTACAGTTATTTAAAATTTATTTTTCTAAATAATAATTTAGAACAAAAATGAAATATTAAATTCATACGTTGTTGTATTTTATTGACCTCCCCTCTATGGGAACATTTCTCCTCGAGTAAGCTAAACTTTAGACTATTTACACTTAGAATATTTGAGTATGTTAAACTTTAGACTATTTGTACCTAAAATTTTGCAAGTTTTTCGATCAAAATCTGGCAAAATTGTTCAAGTGAGGTGCCTTAGAGGTCATGGAGGGTCCTAAATCTATTTTTGCAATAAAATTTGCAATTTCAACACTAAAAATATTCATTTTCAATAACAAATTATGTTGGCGGATTAGACCAAACTTGCCAAAAAAATGCAAATGGTCCAGAGTTTAGCTAACTCCAATTCTCCTTGTCTTCTTTCTTCTTTTCTCCCTCCTTTTCCTTTTAATATGGTAAATTAGTGTAAAATTATGGTTTTTTAATTGGTAAATTAGTGTAAAATTGTGGTTTTATATAGAGAGAAAACAGTTTTGTAAAATGGTGGTTTTATATAGGGAGAAAATAGTTTTGTAAAATTATGGATTTATATAGAGAGAACAGTTTTGAAAAACTTAAATTAGTGTAAAATTAGAGAGAAACTAGTTTTAGTAAAATTATAGTTTTATATAAAGAGAAAACAATTTTGAAAAACTTAAAGACATTTTTCTTATAGTTGCAAATCATGTTTTCAAATTTATTATTGGTGTACTTGTTGGTGTACATTAGTATGTGTGGTTTTACAATACTTAATTATATACTTAATTATAGACTTCCATCAACATTGTCCTTTGTTATTGAACCCATTGTTTTGATATTGTGCATATGTAAAGGTAATCGAAATATACAATGAGCACATGACAAAGGCCTTTATAAATGTAAGTATGGTGTGTTGTATTTTTTTTCACTATAAGTGGAGATAATGGCTCGAAGAGGGTTTTCACATGTTGCGAAGGCAAGTTCTAGATTTGATGGATTCTACAATTAATGACCCATAGTTTTAGTCATTTATTTGTAGCCTTTCATGTTTCTCATGAAGCNGGGTTTCACATGTTGCGAAGGCAAGTTCTAGATTTGATGGATTCTACAATTAATGACCCATAGTTTTAGTCATTTATTTGTAGCCTTTCATGTTTCTCATGAAGCATGAGGGGGCCTCATTGTGGCTAACTCTCAACTTGAGATTTTAGTTATTGGTCTAGTGAATTTGGCAATGTTAGTTATCAGAGACAATGGTAGCAATGGCAATGACTCCTCTAAAGACCCCTCACAACTTCATACCAAAGCTTTATCGTTGTGGAGCAACAATTAGACTGAAGCACTACACCAGCACACAACACAGGAGGAAAGGAGTGGAGTCATTTCATGGTTCTTAAAGATAAATGGGAGTTGACGAGGGTGAAGATGAAGAGAAGAAGGGGAGCCACTTTATTACTTGTTAAAATCTTATTATAATGTTCTTCTAGGGTTTAATTGATGTCAGTGGTTACTTTGATTAGGGTTAAAGGGAATTCTTTTAATGCTAGGAAATATTAAGGAAACTGAAACCAGAGTAAGACTTACCTCCTAATTATTATATGTGATATAGTTAGAAACATAATGAGATCAAACCAAAGTAAAAGGGGGAGAAACTAACAAACATGTGTGCATAAAGTAAACCTAGACCCAATTGTTGGAACTAGCAAGTGCTAAACTTCTAATCATGCTCCAAAATGACAAAATCCTCTTTGTGTCGTACCTAGAACATATTGTCTCTAAACAATGCAATGTATAACACATAATTCACATTAAATGTATCAAGGAAAAGTATGAAACATTATTACCAAATGATATATGAAATTGACCTTTGGTTGTGAGTGCTCTTATGGTGTTGGGAATCCTCCTCGAAGAAAGATCGAGAAGATACAGGAGTGACTCACAAGGGAAAACCCTAGATCCAACTCTACATGTGGAGACATAAGGAAGATTCCTGACTAAGTAGAAAAACAATAAAGGTAAGTCCCGTTGTGAGGGATTTGGTGGAGAGAGTAATAATTCTAAGCAACACAAATGCTTTAGAGGAAGGGTACAATCCTAGCAAAAATTCGATAGAGTTTTCATGAGATTTGAGATAGAAATGGTAAACGAAAGGAAGAACCTAAACTAAGTCAAAACAATTATTTATTGGTGGGACAAATACAAAGGAAGTTCCAAGGTACAAATAACCAACCCTTCCAACTATTATTGTGAGTTTGACCAAGATGTTCATCGGTTCTCTATCGATCCACTTGTTTTCACCATAAAGAGGGTCTTTCATTTATTGTTCCATTAGAGATGGGCGTTGATAGATCATACAATCGGTGAATTAAGTGCTAAAGACAGTTTAGAAAAGGCCATATCATCTTATGTGAAGTTATATCAACTATAAGAAGTCTATCGATGAGAGGTAGGATAGGCTAAGAAGTTGGTTGAACCAACTTGACTGACTAATTAATAATAGCTAGCTAAAAGAAGATTGACAACAAGTTCGCCTGCCATATTAACTAGACTAGGTCAACTAGTGTGCATATTTTGACAACTAAACTAAGGTACTAACTAGATCTAATGACATGGAATGAAATATTGGTGGGAGCCTTGTTAATAATGTCATGATAGTTATTTATATGTCAACAAGGAAGGCGTATGTATGTGTAAATCAATGGTTGAGACAAGTTAACTTGACAGTCAGTGTCGAATACCAAAGGGAATTTGAACCATTTGGTAATTGAAGAGATGCAATAGAAACTAAATCAATCTGACGAACTCTTGGAGATGGCCCATAAGAAGGTGTAGTGGAGGAAGTAGAGTGGTTGGATGGAGACAAATTAACCATGGAATTTTATTTAAGGATCACAGCCAACTTATAGAATCATTGTAGCAAGAAGCATAAGGAAGTTACTTCTAGAAAGGATAGGCAAACTCTGCTGTATTTCTAGAAGTACCATGCATTTTGAAACATGACCCTAAGGATGTGGTATCCAATAGGTTGTGCAAGTTTGCAAAATATTCACTTACTGTCATTCTCTAATATTGGTAATAAATGGAATCTACTCCCCATGAGGGTTATCCTTAAAACATCTATTTATTGTGCAATAAATGTCTATGAGATTGATTTTATGTTTCTTATTTTGTTAAATTGATTCTTTGATTCTTATTTTGTTAAATGCTTAATAAGGGAAGAAATCTATGTCATATTATTAATTTTACATAATCATTTTTTTTATTGGAATTTGTGGTGTAGATACATTGGCTAATTTTGACTTATCCACTAGAAAATGGATCAATTTGGTATGAAAGTGAAGCTTTTGTTTTCCCCGAGAGTGTCTAATGAAAACCAAACTTAGATTATTGCAAAGTGTAGAGCCATTGCAACTCATAATTACTCATAGTCACTTTAAGTTAGACTAGGATTAAGTTAAAGTAGGATGGGGAAGAGCAATATATCGAAGAAAGCAAACTTAGATTCAAGTATTTGAAGATGCGAGTATAAGGCATTGCAAGCTTGCTATAGAATTTGGTTTGAGCATTACCCAATAGGAAAAAAATGAAGGAGAGGAAACTTCTAATCAATGAAAGGAGAAACCTTTCATGAACAAACCTTTCAACATGAAGATGACCTTAAACTTCTAAAAGCCCTTTTAGAGTCGAAGCTAACGTGGACATAAAGATTTATGACAATTAGATTGAACATTATCGATTAATTAATTGGTTGAGGCACCAAGAAGCCTATTTCAATTGTGATGTGTTTACTAACACATTTTTATTTATCTCCACTTAAAATGAAAGGATATGCACGGTTATGTTGGAAGAGTCCGTGTCAAGAAATATTTATTGTTAATAAGAAGCAAGTTGTAGACTAGGAGACGTTAACGGCACTTGACAAGAACCAATTATATCTTTTGGGACACGAAGAAGCATGGGAGTTCAAATGACATTATCTTAAATAAATACAAGGACAAAGAGTTCAAAAATATAAATCCTATTGTAGAAGGAAATTCATCCAATTGGGTATCAACCAATCTAAGAGGAAGATGATGAAAAGTAAATCAACTAGTTACTCAACCACATCAAAAAGTAGGCGATTCTCTTTGAAGTCAAAACCCATGATGAATCATGTATCAAGACTATGTATATTGAAGGCAAACATGGTCCAAAATTGACTAAGGGTACGATCCATTGCAAAATAGAAGGGGGGGGGACTTAAGATGAGAAGTAGTAAATTTCCAATGGCAAGAAGAAAGATGGTCACGACAAGGACTATTGCTGGCCATTACATCTTGATCTCATCCATGAGAGATAAATGGAAATACATTCTTCAAAGATAATAAAGTTGTTTCAGGTCAAGAGATAGAAAGAGCATCGAAAGTTGATGGCATAGTTTTATTAATGGCTTAGCCAAACAATGGAAATTTTGAAAATATAAACTTTAAAACACTTACAAAATTTAACTCCATTTACTTAAGGTTTCACAAATTTATTTCATCTAACTTTTAAACTTGTGGTTGAATCTCAAATATCTATTACAACAAAGAATATTCCATACCTATTCAACCTTTTCAAAAGGTAAGCTAAGAAGATAAACTTAAAGTAAAGATGATTAACAACACTTTTGACATAGTCTCCTTCATTAATTATATCTGAAATTGCTTTGATTTCATCTATAAATATCCAAGAAACCACTCATAAATTGTCACCGTATAAGTGTGGGAGGGGTCATCCTTGACCCTGGAGGAAAAACGATAAAGACTTTTTCCTAGGGATTGGGACACAAGACCAACAATGAGGCTGAAAGGTTGGTGCTCCTTCAAGGTCTGGAAATGGTAGACCTAGGTACCATATCGAACCTCCTAGTATTTGGGGACTCTCACCACGTTATCCTGAATATGAGATCTGGATATTCAGTTGGTTCCATAAACTGCAGGAGGTACTACGATAGGATTTCACTTCTACCTCTTCCCCCCAACCTTTCCTTTTACCAAATCGTAAGAAAAAATAATGCCTTTGCGAACATTCTTGCTAACAAAGGAGCCTCCCTCGCCCAAGGCTCCATTTCATTCAATGACCTTGATGTTGGTCACAAGTGCATCCCCTAAACTTGTCCTAATCCCTCTATGCTTTCCCTTAGCCTTGCTCATCCCTCTACCGCTAAATCCTTACTATCTCCTCTCCTCTTTGATCGTGCCTCCCCTTAGCAACATGTGGAGCCTCCTCCTTGCCTCGTGGCCTCCCACTCATCCCCTCTTTATTTCCTCGTCCTCTTGCTTTACTCCTATCACCTCCCCTCTTTACTTCCTGCCCTTCTCCCCCAGTTCTCCAGCTCTCCCACACTAGCCATGGGCTCCCGTTGATTTTTTAAGCCCCCCTCCCTTCTCCTCGACATTCATCCTCTTCGACAGACTTCATCCTCCTTCATAGATATGTTGGCCCGCTTACTTTGTCACCCTAGTGTGTTGCAAGCTTCTTAACCGACCTGGTTTCCTCACCCATTCACCATCATTTCGCTTGTTCTTGGTTCTCCCTGGCAAGTCAGAAAAACCTATCAGCGTCCTTCTTCCCCTCTTTTTTAGCTCTGAGACTACATACACTTCAGAAGTGGCTTTACCTTCTCAATTGCACAAAGAACATACGGTTGACTTGGCTCGAACCTCCTCACCCGATACCTTTGGCAGCATCTCCACCCAGCTAGCAGGTTTCAGCATGGAACACAGAGCTGCGAGGGTTGGTCAGCGCAGAGTTGAGGTGGGTTTGGACGATTTGAAGAAAAACATCCGTGGCCTCGCAGAATTTGTAGCATTTGGTATCTCGGAAAACAAGGAGATGACGACCGATGTTAAGAATTTGGTTGCAGATGTTCATCATATCTCTTACCAAACCAACCGCCATGATTCTCGTATTGATGACCATGACAAGGACCTCCATGAATTGATGGGAAAAGTGGACAACATCCAGGAAGACCTATAGAAATTAGTACAGATGAATCATTGTAGCCACTGCTAAGACAATCCAGGCCAAATTGCTCAACCAATGGAGGAATTTTCTGTCACCCAACCTGCGGGGTTTATAGGCAAACCTAAATGCTTTCTTCGTGATAGCAAATGTTTTTTTTGTGTAGTATTGAACCAACAGTTCATTCGAATCTATACTACTTCAGTTTTAGTATATAGTAGGACTTATCGCAACGACTTTAGAAGGTTCTATTTCTGGACAACAATAGTTATAGACACTCTTTCTTAGTTTTCAAGTTTCAGCCTCTCTAGCTTTGTACTGAATGGTTGTGCACAACGCTTTTAATATATATACTCCTTTTAGTTTCTGTTAAAAAAAATTGTCACTGTATAAATAGCCAAGAAACCACCCATAAACTGTGAGAGCACAAGTTTGATTTTCAATTTTGCAAAGAAACAATACAATTGATATATAACATAAATTTACATACAATATAATACCTCAACCCATCCTAAGTTGGTGCAATGTGTCATTTCAATTCATCCAAACAATGACACTCCAATTTATACCAAACTTTAATTGGGGTTATATTCATCGCAATAACAAACCCTAACCAACTATGTCATGGCCTAGCAAGGCATCTCACCAATGTCTCCTAGTCGCACCAAAGGCTCCACAACAAGCTAGCAACACATCTACAAGTCCACCCTTGGATATCTCGCTTGCACCACACAAGTATTAAGGAGATTCAGAAGCTTGCATCACACAAACTTTGTTGGCACCAAGCACTCTAAGTCTTCTATATGGCTTAATTCCACAAGCCGTGAGTCTTGCTGACAAAGGAAGCTTAATTGACAAGATGCATGTGATCCCACTGGTAGATAAAACAAATGCTTACCATGAAAACTGAATATAGAAAATAATTCCCAAGATATTTTGCAGGCAAGGTACACAAACTCCAAGAAGTGTCCCCAATTTAACGTCCTTGTTCTGCATGGAGTAATTACTATGGTTAGGGTCGTAGTAGTTATGTCCTAGCATTATGTATATTAACAAATAGTAAATGCTAACTTAGATTATTATTAAAAGTTGAGAGGAAATGGTTAGATGATTGAAAAGAATCCCAAATTCCATCAGAAATATGTAAATCTTGCAATTTCTAGGAGATTCAGAAGCTTGCATCGTACAAACTTTGTTGGCACCAAGCACTCCAAGTCTTCTCTATGGCTTAATGCCACAAACCATAAGTCTTGCTCACACAAATAAATCAACCCTAACTTGCACTCCAAATACTCTATATGTTGTCTCACACAAACCTAGTGCACCAAGTCTTCATCAAACCCTTCAAAATATTACATCACACAAGCATGAGGACTACATGACAAGTACATCAAGAAGAAACAAGAGTCAGTGACTAAGTTGTGGAAATGCAAATACATTATCTTCCCTTTATATAAGATAGGTGAGGGAATAAAACAATATAAAGTGAAGTTAATCTATCAAATAATGGTAAAGCAATTAGAATTGAAGACGACTACACATCATGAATGTTATCATTTGGAATGGTTATACAATGATGCAAATTTGTAAGTCACTCACCAATGTAAGTTCAAGTTTTATATTTTGAACATATTTTTAGACAAGTGGGAGTCTTATCTTGTGCCATCAAATGTATGTAAAATTGTCATTGGGAGCCCTTATTTATGTTGAAATACATTTAGATCGTGAAATCATTACTGAATCAATATATGACAGAGGATAACTCCTATATACATTTAACTGATTCATAATCCTTTATTTATACACTCCCCCCTAAACCCGAAGGGGTGTTTGTAAGTCCGAGCATGGTTCTAAACTTTTCAAAATTTTCTCTTCCAAGTGCTTTCTTGAAGATGTCTACAATTTGATCATTTGTGGAACAATGTCGTTGGTTTGTCTTGATGTCTACATGATGTTGAATCAAATGGTACTTTGTGCTAATGTGCCTAGATCGATTACAAAATCTAGGATTCTTGGCCAACTTGATTGCAGAAGTGATGTCAATTAATAAGGGAGTGGAGTTTTCTCCTGCAAATCTTCAAATATCTTCCTGAGCCACACAATCTCTTTTGTTACTTCTGACGAAGCCACAAATTTTGTCGTTGTTGTCAAATCTAATAGAATTGGTAGTTTGCGTGATCTCTGGGAGACATCTGTTGATCCAAGGCTCATTGTGTATCTAGAAGTAGATACTCCTATCTCTTTGTCTCCATCAAATTTTGAATCATAGTACCCAGTAAGTTTGAAGTCATTCACCTTAGAGTACTTGAATCCAAAGTTTTGAGCCCCCTTTAAGTATCTTATAACAATGTAAAGCGAAGTTAATCCATGAAATAATGGTAAAACAATTAGGATTGAAGACGAATACACATACTAAACCTTATCCTTTGGAATGGTTATACAATGGTGCAAATTTGCAAGTCGCTCACCAATGTAAGTTCAAGTTTTATATTTTGAACATTTTTTTAGACAAGTGGAAGTGTTATCTTGTGCCATAAAATGTATGTAAAGTTGTCTTTGGGAGCCCTTATTTATGTTGAAATAAATTTAAAATGTGAAATCATTATTGAATCGATATATGACAGAGGATAACTCTTAGATACATTTTATTGATTCATAATCCTTTATTTATATAATCGATGTGATTGTTGGACTTCATCTTCCAATAGTCTCTTTGGATTTCCACGAAGACTCTCCATCTTCTCAAACTGAAAATATTTGCAATATTTACAAATTGATAGTGAAACCATAATCCCGTAGGATTACGTTTTCAACACTCCTCCCCTTAATCCGAAGGGGTGTTTGTAAGTCCGAGCATGGTTCTAAACTTTTCAAAATTTTATCTTCCAAGCGCTTTCATGAAGATGTCTATGATTTGATCGTTTTTGGAACAATGTCGTAAATGGATTGTCTTGGTATCTACGTGATGTTGAATCAAATGGTACTTTGTGTTTATGTGCCTGGATCAATCACAAAATATGGGATTCTTGGCCAACTTGATTGCATAAGTGTTGTCAATTAATAAGGGAGTGGAGTTTTCTCCTGCAAATCTTCAAATATCTTCCTAACCCACGCAATCTCTTTCATTACTTCCGAAGAAGCCACATATTCTGGCTTTGTTTTCAAATCTAATAAAATTGGTTGCTTGTATGATCTTCAGGAGACAATTGTTGATCCAAGTCTCATTGTGTATCTAGAAGTAGATACTCTTATCTCTTTGTCTCCATCAAATTCTGAATAACAGTACCCAATAAGTTTGAAGTCATACACCTTAGAGTACTTGAGTCCCCTTCAAGTATCTTATAACTCTTTTTGCAGCAGACCAGTGTCCTTCACAAGGCTTGCACATGAACCTTGAAGGTGGCATTAAGGTAGATAGGGCTTCCCACAAGATGTTGGTACTTGGTCACATCCTCGAATTCTTTTCCTCTAGTCGATGTGAGATTCAAATTTTGTTTCATTAGAGTTCAGAGAGGGTTGCATTATGTCATGCAAAATATGTTCAATAGTTATCCAACATACTTCTTTTAGGAGATGGATATTTACCCAGGATGTTGAGTCAATTCAATTCCCAAGTAATAGTGAAGGTGTTCCAAATTTGTCATTTCAAATCCCTTCTTCAAAATCTTCTTTTATGGATGCAATATAACTTCTTCTTCCCTGTCATCAAAAGGTCATCTACATACACCACAAGAAGCACAACAGATATTTTGACTTTCTTTACAAAAGGTGTTGTGTCATCAAGATTATATAGTTTGAAATTAACTTTAGAATATGCTCGGTTAGTTTTTCATACCATGTGTGTGGTCCATGTTCCAGGCCATACAATGACTTGATGAACTTACATACCTTATGTTCTTGCATTTTCACAACAAAGCCTTATGGTTGAGACATGAAGACATTCTCTTTCAAGTCTCCATCCAAGAAAATTGTTTTCACATCCAGCCAATGAACTTTCCACCCATTATGTGTAGCCAAAGACAATAAGGTGCAGATGGTAAGCCATTTTGTTGTGGGGGATAATGTCTCTTCATAATCAACACCTTCCTTATGTACATAGCATTTTGCCAGAAGCCTCTCTTTGTGCTTATCAATTGAGCCATCTGATCTGTATTTGTTCTTGTATACCCACTTGTAGCCAATTGGTTTGGTTTTAGCTAGAGGGTCAACCAACTTTCAAGTGTCATTCTTCACGAGTGCATCCTACTCATTCTACATGGCTTCTTTCTACTCATCATGAGTAGTAACATATTCAAAGGAGGTTGGTTCAAAGGTAGCGTATAAATTCAACTCACAATCAAATGAGACATCCATGTCATCACCTAAGTTAGCAACATCTCCTTCACCTTCTTGTCTCATTGAACTTCATGTTCTTATCTTTCCAGTTTCATCTATATGGACACTTTCAAGCATCTTTGTGGCCCATCTAGGAACTTTCCATCGTGTCCTAGATTGATCAATTGGTGGTGCTTCATTTTATTCGAGATTCAGTCTTTCAATCCTCTTAATCACATCATCCAGTTGAACCTCATGTTTAGGTGAATTGGCATGAACTTCTTCTTCATGAGTTTCTTCATGAGGGGGGGGTTGGTGCTTCAAAATAAAAATCCATAGATTGACCCAAGATAGGGATACCTCCTTCAAGATGTGGAATTCCATTATCAACTTCATAATATGTCTTTAGATGGACGACTTTCTCCAGACAATTAAGTTGTCTTTCAATAGACTCACCATTTTTATTAATTTCAAGAAAAATGACATATATGAAAACGATAAACTTCTTGTTTACCTCGTGATAAACATGACATGCCTTAGAGGTGCCTAAACACCCCAAGAAAATTCATTTCGACTTTGAGCACCAAGCTTGTCTCTTTGCTTCTTTGGTATCAAGGCATACCAAGTGGAACCAAAAATCCTGAGATGACTCACCAAAGGGATGTGTCCATACAACATTTCGTGAGGAGTTTTGTTTTCAAGAGTGAGAGATGTGCTTATATTTCTCAAATAGACTACACATAACACTGCATCACCCCAAAACATTAGTTTTACATTCTTGAAAAACATCATTGAGCGTACAATATTTATTATGGTTCTATTCATTCTTTCTGCCACGCCATTTTGTTGAGGTGTAAAGAACCATAGTTTGATGCACCATCCCATGTTAATAAAGATAGCATTCAAAAGCATTAGAAGTGTATTATTTTCCTTTACCACTACTAAGTGTGTTAATATGAGATTGTCCTTTATTTTCTATCCATGCATGAAATTTTTTGAATGTTTGAAATGCTTCATTTGTCTTCAACAAGTATACCCAACACATTATGGTGTAATCATTAACAAAGGTCATGAGATATCTATTACCATTGGTAGAAGGAACAAACATGGGGCCACATAAGTCAAAGTGAATCAACTCTAACTTTCTACGTGCTGTGAATTTTGACTCTTGAAATGGTTGCTTACCATGTTTGCCTAATATGCATGCATCATATTTGTTCATCTTCTTAGGAATAGTGGGAAAAGCGAAAACAACATTCTTTCTAAAAAATTGAAGATTATTATAGTTTAGATAACAATATCTAGCATGCCATAAAAGACTAAATGACATATTACCTTCTTCATGCAGAGAGACGTAGGAAAAGTTATGGGCTCTTGCAGATGATCCTTTTAGCTTCAACAATTTTCCATCTTCATATTCGGTCATGATGACTTGGTTGTCAGAGGACTTCCTTATCTCTACGATTCCATTGAACATGTGGATGGAATGGCCTTGATATCGAATATGCACCAAGGATAGCAAGATTCTTTGTAACTTTGGAAAATAAATAACTTTCTACAACAAAAAGTCAGGAATCTAGGCAATTTGAGCCCGATGGAACCAATTCCCTTTGGTTTAAGGTTGGATTTGTCTGTAAAATACATTATGTCATCTACATTGTCATCCAGTTCTTCAAAACAATATTTTCTAAATCTCATGTGGGATGTTGTATCAGTATCAGGCAGCCAAGCATCTTTGTGAGATGAAAAAATGTGATTTCATTTATTCCAATATTACAATGTACAACAATATAATGAGCATATTCAAGAGCTTTGCCAGCCTCTTGGCTCTTACTTTTGTCTTCTTTCTTATGTTTATGTCTTTCTTTAATGGAGTCCAAAGGAGCCCAACATTTATATGCTTCACGTCCATTCCTCCCACAATGCTTACATCGTAAGTCTGGTCTTCTCTTTGAATTGTTTCTGCCCCTTGCCTCTAAATGTTCTTATTCCTCATCCTCTTATGTTGTTCTCTCCCTTGGAAGAGTCTTTCGAATGGTCCTTTGCTTTCTGAGTAACGCAAAGGGTCTTTACTACTCCAACTATAGATGCAAAATAATGCATCTTATGCACATCTTTTGTGATTGTCACTAACAATGATTGGGAAACAAATAAGGTGTGGATCTATGTCTATGTCACCTTTTACAATGTACCCTTTCAATATTAAGAACACAATACACCATAATCTTTGTAATTTAATACAATCCTTCCAATGCAATATGTAAGTCTTTGATTAGATCAATTAGGGTTTCCAAAATACACTAAACAATATTTGTTAAAAAAATTACATCAACAAGTCTACAATGATACCCCTAACATTACAAGTATTCAAAATGCAGTTGGCTTCAATATCTGCATAATAGGCCACGTTGCAATAGCCTACGTGTCAACAATTAACAATATTGATTTTGCAAAGATTGATAGGTTGCAATGGTCAGCAGAATTCCACACTCGATGGTCTTGTTGCAGGTCTTCATGGTTTCAACACACTCCACAAAAGATAGACTTCAACACGGATGTTAAACCACAAACTTCAAAATTTGAGATGCAGCAACAATTTTAAAAATAAAATGATACCATCCTGTTGTTGCACCGAGGCACAACTCCACATTCTACACTTGTCTTGACTCAAGCTCCATGCGCCAAACGAGGAGGAGGAGCTAGGGGTTTTGCTCCATGATGTTCGCAGCACCAGAGTTGTAATTTCAACATTCAAAACGTAGCTCTCAAGACAGTCTGTCAAATTGCAGCACAGTCTGTCAGTAGTCAATCTTCAAGAGCACAGTCTGTCAGTAGTCAATCTTCAACGGTACGTTGTTAGGGTTTATGAGGCAGCTCGCTCTCAGAAAAATGAGGATGCAAAACTTTCTTCCATGCAGAAATGAGGAGTCAAGCACTGTAGGATGCAACAAGCACCCAGTCTTCATCGCAGCCTCAAACAATAGTCTCAATACATCTTCACCACACCAATGTTCAACGAATCTCACAAGGTAGCTAGATCTCAATGGCGCACAACTCTCAACCAAACCGCAGTAGTGGATAAGGTAAGGTATCGACTACCCCTTCACAAAGCGCATGGATTAGGGTAGAGATAACAGCTCCAACTGCAAAATTGTGAGGTAGTTCGCGTTTGAGATACTCCACGCTGGTCCATTAACCGATATTCAATTCAATGCAGTAGTGGAGTCTCAACGGTTCACAACACAGGAGTGCAGTGGAGGAGAGGCATGGAGAGCACAAATTAGGTTTGCCAGAGAATAACACCACACCAGGTTTGCAAAATGTTAGGAGAGAAGAAACGTGGGGTTCTGATGGTTGTTGCAGAAATGAGTAGAGCATTCATATAGAAGGCAGAAATGAGTAACTACCAAAGTGCTTGCACATGCATAGCAGAAGTGATGAGGGCTCTAATACAAGCTGATAGAGAATAACTGCTGGATACATTTTATTCATTCATAATATTTTATTATATAATTGACCTGGTTATTGGACTTCATCTTTCAACACGGTCTTTGAAACCATAATCTCTTAGGATTAGGTTTCCAACAATATACTCTTCCTCTTTTGGAGGGAAATAAAAAGTTACAATGAAGGGTTACTCTTCATCCCAAAACAATATTTAATGTAGGATGTTTATGAGGCTCACAAATGTTAGAATATTTAGACACTTAAAAATTTGCTGAGATGAACTTGTTATAGTGTGTCTTTAAGCAAAGTGTGTTTCTTTAGTATGCATCTGTATTTATGTAATTCGATGGTTGTCATATGTTATAGACATAAAGTGATTCGAGATTTCTTCTTGTCCTTGATCTTAAGGATTATATTGATACGTGTGTTAACACTCAATTAGTCAACAATCTCTACGTTGTTACACCAAAATCTTGTCATCTTGATCCATGTGTCAACCTTATGCCTAATCCCTAAAGTTTTCTTAGCTAAAATTGATTGAGTTTGAAGTTGTGCCTAGCTCTTTTTCGTCCTCTAGGAGGGCTAGCGCTCTTTCTCCTAAGGAAAGGTGCGTCGACACTCTTTCCCTTCATGAAAGGTGCGCCAATGGCACTCTTTCCCCTCATGCAAGGTGCGTCGACGCTTTGCCTCCTACAACAAGGTGCGCTAGTGGTGTTTAGAGGGCAAAAAGAGAAGTTTCAAGGCCCTTCTCGAAGGTGGATGAGGTGGAGGATCATCCCTAGCTTCTAGGTGATGTGGCATTTAGTTCCCTAAACTATGGAGAAGATCCCTTAGACCCCTCCTCCTAATCCTCAACCTACTCTATCCCCTTAGGCTTATAAATTGAACCCTCTCTCCATTGTGAAGGGAGGAAGGACTATGGTACTTTTATGCAGGTGAAATTTCTAGGTGATCCCTACCATCCTTTGGGAGACAAAATCTCACATTTTGGGAGGCTTATTATCTTGTTTTGGAGGCTTGGCTTCGATTGTTGGATGGAAGGTTGTAGCGTTAAGGTTTGGTTGTGACATTCCTTCTTTATGTAATTCTATGTATCTCCTTGATTACAGTAATACAAATCTCTTTCCATAAACATTGTTGTGTTAATGATGTTTAGAGCTTTCTTCCTTAATTGTTAGCTTAGATCAATTCATGTTTGGATACGCATGTACAGTTTGCTTCCTTCCACTTGCTCTACAGGGTTTTGCAGCTCAAGATTTGAAGGCTCTGGAGCTTGGATCAACAAAGAGAGAAGAGGATTTGGAGACCTCAGGTAAGTGATCTATCTGTTAACTTGCATTTCTGTTTGATATAGGAAAGTAGATTGTATTGTGTACTTGATTTGTTCTAGATCCACTTGGACTAGAGAGATTTGGCTTGAGTCTGCTTGAGTAGATTTATTCACCAACATATGTAAAGAGTGTAGAGAGTCATTTATTGATGATTGATTGTGAGAAACTAATATGTAAAATATTTTCCTTTTGTATTAATATATTGCCTCAAGTAATGCCTATTTTAACTAAGAGTTCTAACACCACAATACATTGGTGTGTAGATTTGTAATTTATTTGTATGAGTAGTTGCTTGAGGTGTTGACACAATGAAAATGCCATGTTTGAGTTGAACATGATTGCATAGTGCTTACGAAGAACTATCGTCATTATTGATTGAGACCTTCAATCCATATAACTGCATGCATCAAAGGATTTATATATTCTACTAATTTTGTCCTTTTATGGGCTAAGAGAGTTGTTCCATTGTGCCCGACATTGATTACAATTGGAAAAATCTTTCCTTTCAGTCAACAAAGTTTTCATTTGCCCAAGATATGACCATTTTATTAGACATGGAGGTATATTGTTTACATTATGATATATATATTATTTCATTTTTTTGTATTTTTGGTTTATTGTCTTTCTAGTTTGCATATGTTCATAAACAAAGTGGAAAGTGTTTAATCTTCCACGTATGCTCTTTGTTATGCGCCTTGTGTGAACTTAGTAAATTTAAAACATAAAAAGAAGTTGTATTTCGAGGGGTAAGTTAATTGTGAGCTAACTTTAAGTTTAAAATTTTATGTTTCGAAATTTCATTTGTTTTTGTATGTAGCTACATTGAAGTATTTTGTAAGCAAACATAAGAGTTTTTGGAGTAAAAATATACTTCATAGCATTTATAGTATCACTAGTAGAATTTAGGCAAATAAATGAGTACGTGACTAAAATTTTTAGTCACGATAGTATTTTTAAGCTAAATACTACAAAATTTGAGCAAACAACTAAAAATGACTAATTTAATCACAAGATAATAAAAAAATACCACTAGATAATAATTGACACAACTAAAAATGACTAATTTAGTTAAGGGATTAAAAAAAATACTACTAGATCATAACTACAAGATATATGAAAATAGAAAATTGCAATTTTGACAATGAAATTTTACAATTTAGTAAATTTAAACACGAGATGGATTCTTTGAATTCATTTGAAATGTTAAATTTGATTAAGGGGGTGTCTCAATCCATCTGTAGTGTCAAAATCTACTAGTAGTCTAACATGGGATTGAGGTGGGATTGAAACTAGTTTCAATCACATAAGTGAAGAGGTGGTATTGAAACTAGTAAAATAAATCAAATATTGCCAATTGTCACATTGACTTGCACCCAATATCTAAAACATCTTAAGAAGACCACCCCAAAAAACTCTCACATAGATTCACTCAAATTGTCTCTTCCTTCTTCTAGTTCTCTCCTCTTCCATTCTACGTTTTATATGATATGAATAAATAATATAAAAATTAAATAAACATTCTAATAATGCATTCGATTATATTATTTATATTTAATCATATAATTGATATGAATTAATAATATANTCCTGGTCGTCCGATCGGTGCAAATGGTCGGGTAGAAAGTTTACTCCATTTTCATGTACTCGAAAACTAAGATTTCATTGCCTTCAACCATAAACATCAAGTACAACACATATGCAATGGAGAAATTAACTTTAGTAACCTTGAAACATAAATTAATATATATTTTATTACGTCCATAATTTATTATCTCTACGAGGAACGAGGGTAGAATACTCCAACAAATGTGCAATGAAGAGATTAACTTTAGTATCTTGTAATATAAATTAATATATATTTTCTCACATCCATAATTCATTTTCTCTGCAAGGAACGAGGGTAGAATTCTCCTCTAGTTTACATGATTATAAGAAATAGCAAAAGTTATATATATATATATATATATTCTTATAAATATAAATATAAATAGTTTCAACTTTATAAAGTAGAAGAAATAAAAATATTGATGAGGAAGGTTTATATTTTAATAGATTAGATTCTATAAACTATAAACATATTATAAAATTTTGTTTAAATAACAAAAGTCATATAATGGTAATGTTTTTGATATTGTTACATGTTGTTATGTTATTGCAATTTAATTTGATAGTAAATGAGCAATTTTGTAGTAATTAGGATTTTCAACTAATCACTTTACTTTCAAGAAGGTTTCAACATTCATTTATCTAGATTTTATTTTATTAGTCAAGATTTATTTATTTCTGGTATTAAACTAATATGCACTGTTGGTTAATGATTTTGCAAGTTTCGCTTCAAGAAGATTTGAAATTTCCAAGAAGACTTTCTCTGTGTTCCTCGGCCTGGTTCGAGTGTGGTCTTGTTTGCTGCAGGTTCATGGAGTTTCAGCTGCTGGTATTGTCTTGGCATCGTGGAGAGTAGTTGGGAGTGGCAGAGGGTCTTCCCTTAATCTCAACAGGTTTCAAGATCGATCCATTTTTTGTTGCATGATCGTGGTGGTTCCAATTCCAAGATTACGACATAATGGTGGTTGCTTCAGAGCAAGTGTGCTGCTGAGGATCAATCTTTTGACATTGCAAGTTTTGGTTCACTCGGGTCTTTGTTGGCTTAGTTCATGAAGACCTCAGGCTTTGTGAATCTTATCTTTGAACTATTAGAAATTTTATGCTCTTGTTGGCTCAGAACGCGAAAACCACAGGATTTATGACTCGTCGAACTGTCTGACATAAGTTTTATTCAGACTGGTTTCTTGATTATTTCCTATGGGTTCTCTTTCTGTGGCCTTCGGAGGGGGACCCCCCCCTCCTCTTCCTCCTAAAATAGATGCATTCAAATGCCTTATAGCCTCCTGTGGGAAGAGAAAGGGAAGTCCATTGGTGCAGACCTTTGTGAAGAAAACTGAAATTCCTTATGTCGATCTGCCTGCAAAACGTCCTTGTCGGATTGCATTGAATCTCGCGGAGCGTGGGCTCATTGGGCAGTTTACAGGACTTTGGCCTTCTCTGAAGGCAATTGATGGTTGGGTGCTGCGAAATTAGAGACCCCTGGTCTCTGAAGGAATACACAACCATCTGGTTGGCAGAGGCTATTACGTTTTTTGTGTTTGACTCAGCAGAAGATCGAGAGCTCATTTTTCGGAATGGTCCATATTTTATGGGTCCTCAGGGGCCCTATTTGAATAAGTGGACTCCATAATTCAATCCTACCCAAGATGTACCTTCAGCTGTTGTTGTCTGGGTTAGGCTCCCCCATCTTCCCCTTCATTGCTGAAACTTAGAATCGTTGGAAACCATTGGGAATAAGCTCGAAAAATACATCGATAGGGTCGAAAGGAAAGATCAATATTCGTGTGCCCCAATTTGTGTTGAGGTAGACTTAGAGATAGGGCTTCCTGAGGCAATCAAGTTAAATGTTGTTGAATGGTCCCATATTTAGGATCTCAATTATGAACAACTACCTTTCAAGTGCAATTTTTGTCATGGATATGGCCATTTCGCTCAAAATTGCAAGAAAAAATTAGAAGAAGATCAGGAAAAATAAAAGACGAATAAATGGACCCAAGTATAGAAAGCAATCACATCCAAACAAGTAGCAGGCACATCCAAACTTGTGAAAGGTAAAGGAGGAAATGTTGGGTTTGAAGTCATTCCTAACGAGAAAAATATTTAAAATCTCAGGCTGCTGGAAACGCTTCTGCTTCTTCAAATCCTTTTGAGGCCTTAAGTCCCACTGATGACCATATATCTCCTGTTCTTAAAGAGGGTGAGATGCAACAAACTGAAATCCATAAAAATGATGGTGATGTAAATCGAGAATCACATCAATTACTACCGACAATTTTAGAAAATCCTAGTGCAAATGTTAATGTTACCCTTCAGGATCTTCATGAACCTACCAAAGGGACTGTATCTTCTCCCTCTTATGCATATGTCCTAAAGAAGAAATCGGTAGAGTCTTCTAGCTCCTCGGAAGAAGATGAGCAATTTACTAAAAAGGCAGGAAAGAAGTCTCGAAAGGAGGTCAGAGGAGAAGAAGCTGAGAGCCTAAAGATGCAGGGAAGCCAGGCTACAATTGAAACGTCATTCGGAAGAAGTAAGCGGAATAGGCCCCTAAAGGGATGGACAACTCCCTTTTCCTTAGGTAGATAATGCAGATTATCTCTTGGAATTGCAGGGGATTGGGGAATCCATTGAAGGCTGAAGCGGTTAAAGATCTCCTAAAGATGGAACCTTCTCACATTCTCCTGCTCCAAGAAATAAAGATATAAGAGGAAGCTCTTCTATCCTTCAGCATATTAAAATGGAAAAAGAACGCTGGCAGGGCAGTAAGTGCTCGGGGCACATCTGGGGGCCTTGCTACTCTATGTTATAATGACAAGTTTCTTCTAAAATCCTCTTACTCTACTCAACACTAGATTTTTACAGAATTACAACATTTACACAGTAAGATTTCTATTGCTCTTTTCAATCTTTATGTCCTTGTTAATTTTCTAGAGAAGAAAGGCTGTTGGACAACTCTATCAAAATTTATGGAGTCTCATTCTCCTTTAAACATTACAATAGCTAGGGATCTTAATATCACTTTAGATCCTAAGGAGAAAAGAGGGGGAGTATAGGGAAAGGATCCACTACAGGAGGTCGTGGAGTCTTTGATCCATGCTAGAGATCTTCTTGATTTCAAACCTAAGAAAGGGCGATTTACCTGGACTAATAATAGAGTGGGGGTTGCCAGAATCTCTGCTCGATTGGACAGATTTCTAGTCCAGAGCTCTTTGATGGATGGAAACATTCTAATCTTAACCAAAATTATGCCGAAACTTACTTCTGATCATCATCCTATCTCCTTGCTTTTGGAAGAAGAGGAAAATCTCGGGCTTATCCCATTCCGATTCATTCCTCTTTGGATCGAGCGGGAGGGCTTCTGGGATACAGTTACTCAAGTTTGGTCCCAATTTGTGGAAGGTTCCCCTAGCTTTGTATGGGAACAAAAACGTAAACTCACTAAATATGCTATGAAAATTTGGATCAAAACTCCTTTCAGTAATCCACCGAGAAGCAGGGAAGATTCAGTGCAGGCTCTAGCTGAGCTTCAACTTAGTATGGAGGATTGTGATATTTCCAAATCACAATTGGTAAATGAGAAGGCAACGCAAATTCAATATTTCCTCTCCTTTCGCGAGGAAGAAGAGCATTTGCAGCTAAAATCACGTAGCCTCTAGTTGCGTGCCGGGGATAAAATTTTTGCCTTTTTTCACAGGCAATGCAGATCCAAGATTTCACATAATCATATCTCAGAAATTCGTTCAAGCGATGGTGTAGATATTAAAGGTCAACCGCAATTAAAGCAGGCTGCAAATTGACACTTCCAATAATTGTTTCATGAGGACAATTCTCTGATAAAATTGTGAATCCTGAACTCTTATCTAACATACCTTCATTGGTTATTCCCGAGGATAATGCTGGATTAATGAAACCTTTCACTGAAAAAGAAATTGTGGATGTTATACGGGAAATGGAGTCGGACAAAGACTTCGGGCTGGATGGATTCTCTATCCATTTCTACAGAGTTTGCTGGAATATTATAAAACATGACCTCTTCCGAATGATCTCAGCCTTTCTTAAAAAAGCCAAAATGGGAGGGAATACTAATTCTACCTTCCTTGCCTTAATTCCGAAGGAAGTTAACCCAACATCTTTTGATAGATTTCGTCCCATCTCGCTTTGTAATGCTTCTTACAAAATCCTAGCTAAACTCTTAGCTAATAAACCAAAACCTCTATTAGGAAATCTAATTTCTCCTCTGCAGGGGGGTTTGTTAAAAAAAGACATTTGATAGATAATGTGATCCAAGTACATGATTCCCTTCATTCCAGCTTTCAAAGGAAGGAGAAAGGCATGCTTATTAAATTAGATATGAAAAATGCCTTTGATCGAGTCAAGCTTTCCTTTCTCTATCAAGTTCCCATATCTATTGGATTTAGTGTTGACTTTGTCTGTTTGATAAAAGTTTGCAGGGATAGGCCTTAGATAATGCCTCTTCTTAATGGTAGACCAATAGATTTCTTCCAAGCAACAAGAGGTCTCTGACAAGGGTGCCCTCTTTCTCCTTTCCTTTATATTTTGATGGTTGAATCGTTAAGCAGAAAGCTTTCAGCTGAATTGGTTACAGGCTCTCTCCCTGGAATTATGATTGCTAGAGGTGTGAATTCTATAAATCACACCCTTTTTGCTGACGATTCTCTCCTATTGGGAGGGACACCCTTAATTATAGCTCGGGCTTTCAATAAAATTTTACAAAACTTCTATTTAACTTCAAGTGCTCTGATTAACAAAAGCAAGAGTGTTGTCTATGGATGGAATGTTGAATGTTTGTCTATTCTCAAAATTTCGCACTCCTTGGGATTTGTTGGTTTTGATAAGTGGGATAAGATCAATTATTTGGGCCTCCCGTTAACCTCGGGACCCAACTCTTCTTCATTGTGGATGGAAGTGATAAGCAAACTAAAATAAAAAAAAATAGTATCCTAGGGTTGCTAATGGCTAATGAAGGTTGGCAAATTGATTTTGATAAAGGTTGTCCTTTCATCCCTCCCCATCTTCCAGTTCTCTCTGCTTCTTGCCCCCAAGTCCATCTTGGCGCAGATCTCCAAGCTTCTTCGGGGCTTTCTCTAGGAGGGTGGCAAAGGTAATCAGAATGAGATGCATCTGGTAAGTTGGGACATTCTCAAAAGACCCACTTTGGAGGGTGGTTTACAAATTCGAGATTCTGAATTGGCAAATCTGGCTCTGGGAGGCAAGCTCATCTCGTAGTTGTATGCAGAAAAAAATCATCTGGTTGGTAAGATCTTCAGGATGAAATATCTTAAAGGTGGATCTCTGAGAAATTTAAAATCTGTCAACACCCAAAAGGTACGACAATCTGAAATTTATGTAGAAGAGGAATAGATAATATGCAACACCAGCTCTATAGAATCCCGACAATGGGAAAAGGATTTTATTGTGGGATGACAAAATATTAGGAAATCCTCTTCTTTCTTCTTACAATTTGTTGAATGAGATTAGGTTATGGTTAACCAACAAAGGCCTGCTTAGGTTGGATGATTTTTGTAAGTGGGACTATGATGGGAATTGGGTTGGATGGTCTTTTCCTAGGCCCCGGATTATCTTCTTAATCAACAGAATTTGCTGATCTCATCCATGACAAGACTTGCACCTGTCAACTGCTGCTATAAAGACAAATGGGGTTGGGGTTGTACTGGAAAATACACAGCTGCACAAGGTTTCGCTACATTACAAATTCCCCTTGTCTCCTGTTTGTCTCTACCAATCTGGAAGTCTGTTTGGTCTTCCTTCAGTCTTTTCAAGGTGAACTTCTTCACTTGGTTGCGTATCCATAAAAGGGTGTTGACATGGGAAAATCTGATCAAACGTGGGTTTCATGGACCGTTTCGGTGTTGTTTTTGCAACTCTGTCGTTGAATCTTCAAATCATATTTTTATTGAATGTGTTTTTACTCAATTGGTGTGGGAGTTGGTCCTCAATGGCCTGAATGTCTCTATTCCTTCCCAAATATCAATTGTAACTCTTTTTACTACTTGGCATGATCGGATACCTGAAATAAGAACTAAAAATTATGAATGGATCAATATCTGGTAAATAGTTCCGAAATACATCTGGTGGAAACTATGGACAACAAGGAACGAATGGATCTTTAATTGTATCCTGTTGACCCCCATGAGTGTGGCAAACAAAATAAAAAGTTTCATCCTGGAATCAGTCAGCATTTCGGCTTCTTCTTCCTCGCCAGTTGTGGCCAATAAGTGGTTGGGTAAATGCACGTTGGGTAATAGTAGGACAGTTTCCTCCAAACCGGTGTACTCCCTCTCCTGGAGATTACGATCTAGTGAAGTCGAATTCTCTGCTATGTGGAAGAAGTCTTCTGAGCCACCATATTTTTTTATGGAGCATCTAAGGGGAACCCCAGGACAGCTGGAGCAAGGGGTCTGATTATCTCTCTCGACAGGCAGATCGAATCTTACTTTAGATGGGGATTAGGAATTATGTCAAATAATAAGGTTGAATGTTATAGTCTTCTTAAGGCGTGTCACATTGAAAAGGAAATTGGGTACAAGTCAATACACTTCGTTGGAGATTTATAGCTGTTGATTAAAATGTTAAATTTAGATGATCATTTTAACAACTCAGCCTTGAATAATATTCTGCAGAGAATTCGAAATACAATAAATCAGTTCGAAAATGTTGTCTCTTCCCATATTCTGTGGGTTTTAAATAAAAGTGTTGATTCTCTAGCAAACAAAGCGTGTATGTTGGCATAGGGTAATCTCAGCTTCAATGAAGAACCAAGCATATATCAATGTATTCCTTAATGTGAGATCGTATGGGAGCTATCTTTTCTACTGGAAAGAAACTGTATTTAGTTTGATCGCCTCGAAGTTGTAAATACTGCTCTGTGTAAATATGGCTAATTAGGTAATTTCCAATTTAGACCTGGAATTTTCTCATAAATAAAAAATTACTCGTTTGTGTTAAAAAAATAAATTATTTATTTCTATAATGCTTGATAAAACTAGAACACCCACATAGTTTGTGGCTAGATCACGTCGATAGGGATCAAATCGTTAAGAGATAGTTATAGAATGGAAGACAGTTTGGAAATTTTTTTTTATTCCTTGTATTCTTTTAGTTAAATGGGTTTAACTGTGAGTTATCCGTGCCTAGCTACATGTTATCATCAACATTCTTCATGTTATCTATTTATCAACTATCATTTATTTTTTATATTCTTTTTCTTTTTATCTCACATTCTTCTAGAATGGTTGTTATCCATTCATCAGCTATGAATTATCCATGCATTGCTAACAGTTATCCATTCATCAGCTAGCTACCAGTTATTTTTAATATTAATTTGTTTATAATTGTTTATTTCAAATTTCAAACGACTGCCATAGAATCAATCTCGACAGTACACTTGTCTAATCCTCGTTCATAGATGAAAAAGCATAGGTCGTAGTCCACCCCAAATATCAAATAAAAACGTCTATCGAGGTAATAAATTATTTTATTCATCAACATTCATTTCAAATTATTTTATTGATAACATTAATTTTTATAGGAGGCTCTGATTTTTCTTTCGTCTCTCCATGCTTCTTAGTGTGAATAAATATGCATTATGATTCTTCCATTATTTCTCAGAACATCATATAATTCATAGGAAAAAAATGTTGTAGAAACATAGAGATCAACGGATATGCATACACTATTAGTATTTAATAATTAAAGCCTGAACGAAAAAGTAACATTTTTCTATGTTTTAATGAGAATAAATATGCGTACAACAATTCTAATCTAAGCTAGTGACAAAATAAATGTTGTAATTAAATAAATGAATTTGGAATTTTGGTTTTGAAATTTCTCAATATTTATTACGTAAATTCTATGTAGAGATTATTTCAACATTTTATACATCCGACGTAGAAATGGATGAATTTGGATGCGGCAAGGTAAATCTATGTTGCAAATTAAAATAAGTTGTTCTCTTTATGTTCCTGATCGAATTTTAGGGTTGGATAGTTGGGTTTGACTTAAGAATTTGCACTGTTATTTTGTAACAACTAGAACATAACCTACAGAATAAAACATTTCTGAGCGAAAATTGTTGTGGTTTAAGGGACACCGAAACCCAGAATTTTGGTCAAGCGGTTTGAACTCATCATAATCTTCTATGAAAACATTTCAAAACATTAGCCTCAAACTGATAAGTCTAAACAAGATTTAATATTTGAGCATTTTAGTTAATTTACGATATTAATTAATTTACCATTTGATAATTAGGTTTTAGTTTGCGGGTTGTGAACCCATGCCAGTATGTATTGCATGCACCAATTCCTATATACAAGAGTTCCACACAACCTAACATAAAATTGTAATATATATCTTTCTAAGTCTATATTTATGTTGAAGTCTAACATCACTTTTAAACAACCTAAACATATTTGCACACCATCACCATCAACAAAGCATGTGAAATTTATTGATCTGGTAGCATGCATGTATATATATACACGCAACTTCACTTCAAAATCCTTTTACAATGCCTCAACAAGCATTTTCCAATTCCCAAACCACATACCATCAGAGCTTTATCAAAAATGAAAGGGTGGGCCATGTTCACAACGTGCATTATTTCTATTATTATTCAAGATACTACAACCATCACATCGTGTCATATTTATTACTTTGGTGGCTAGTGGCCATAATCGAAAGAAAATGATACTAAAGACAAGGGAACTATAACTAATGGAAACAACAAATATCACTAGATATATTATTATTATATATATCTATCAAATGAGGGCTTAAATTTGGTTTCTCCTGCATAAATCCATGACTAATACAAAACTCGAGGGGAAACAATATGTCTCCTAGTTTGAAATATAGAAACCTATCTAAAAGTACACTAGCCTTACCATGACTAAAAATGTTGGCCTTTAGATCTCCTAGTTGCTCAACCTAGCCTGCTTTTGTCCCTTCAATAGTAAACATCGAATACACTATAATCGCAGTTGTATACATTAAAATCCAGTGGCTTACTTATCCTCCAAAACTTGAAAGAAACGTAAGTAGTAATTCTAGAACTACTAAGAATATTACAACATCTCATGCACTCAACTCGATTAGGACTCTCATTTAATAGACCCCAACATTACAAACAACGACAAAGATATATATTATTGCTATAATGGATGATATGAGAAGAGACATAGCCATGAATGCAACCCCGCTGGGGTTCAATGTGCTTGGTCCCAACGCTCATGTTATTGAACCACTTGATTATCTAATAGAAGAGGTTCCAGTAATGAAAAAATCAACGAAAAATTCTCATAAATGAATGTACCTCAAAATACAAGTCGAATAGTTATGGGAAACATAAAACAATAATAAGAAGTTGATATGGGGGAGAATCCCGAGCCTTTATCTCTGGTTTCCAATGCAACCCCACCACTAAAACCAATTTGCAATAAATTATATCTGCAACTTTGCTTACATTTATCTGTTGTCAGCTCCTGGGCACCAAAGCCTGAGGTAGATGTCATCTAAACAAACTAATAAAATAGCAAATAAATAATTTATTTTAAATAAAATTTAATAAAAAACAAGATTGCTATGTTAAACTATAGGTTTTTGGAAAATATTGTTTATACGAAGCAAACTAATAAAGTTGAGCGATTGCTATATATCCCCTATCGAGGACATAATAAATAAAGTAGATAATAATTTAATATTATCTTATAAAAATACAAATTTCAAAATTCCAAAACATACATTTTCCTTTGTTTAATATATAACATGACCATTTTTATATAATACCAATCTATCGGCATGGGGTCTGCGGGTTATGTGCGTAAATCACGGATCTAGGGTGTCTGCAGCTCTCTCCTTCATAATATTTTTCTTAAATCATTTCTAGACAATCAACGTTATGGGCCTAGAGCTTGATCTTGTGGACTATGTCAAAGATGATTTTTCTCTTCACTTTTCAATTTTCTCCTGATATATAGATTGTTAGGATTTCAAGGACAATCTATATCTCATGAGAGGCACATGTATGCATTGTAAAATATATCATTGGTGCTCGAACATGCCCTTCCACCTTGGGAGCAGATGTTAAGAAAGGCCAAGTAGCTAGAGGACTTCTTTAAAATCAAACTAAATTACCGACACAATGTATACAAGGTTAAAGTCTCCAAAATTAAAACATTGAACCCCAATGCATACAAATGATCGGTGGAGGAAATATCACATCTATAGAAATATGTTGCCCAATATACTCCCCAAATAATTATAATAAAACTTTAGACTCTATTATTCCAGAATTCGCGCCATGAAACAAGCAAGGAATCGCCAACACGAAGTGCATGCCCTATTAATTCCATGATTGATACAGTCAACAAGCAAATGGAATCTTCCAAAAATTGCAACTACGAATCTCAAATTCATAAATGTGAAACAAAGTAAAACCAATTAAAACTCTTCACTTCCACTCTTTCTGTGATTTCTCCACCAACACATACAAAAATCACAGATAAGCATATTACATAATCAATGATAGAAAAATATCGATTTATTGAGGAAACTAGAAATCTTCTTAGTTTCTATAAACATTCTTTATCAAATAAAAGAATATAGAGTACATGGATGTTCACTCTATCCCCTTCTCCTCTATCTCTATTCCCCCATTCTATCTATTCTTCATCTTTACCCTAAGGAAAAAGGCATTGAACCCCTCTCCAAGGCGGTCCATTTCTATCTAACAAAACGACCTCCTAAAGTTAACAACTCACTCAAAATAGAAAACTACTTTTTATTCTAACTAATCCCTAACTTAAGTTAAGGGATCCAAGGGATCCACTCCCTTTAATAAACATAAGAATTTCTTGATAAGCTCGTAGTGACACAATGAACTTGCATCAAAATGGTTGTTGAATATTGTTTGTATCTTTTGTGTTGTATATAAGTAAGATGGAGCAGTATATGGGCAAACCAAATCACCCCCTAACCGCTGGAATTCAAGAAAGCAAAAATGGTTGAAAATGGCCAAAATCTCAGTTTGCATTGGTCAAATTGCAATTTCGACGATTTGGGTCGCTTTTAAGTTCAACAGATAATCTAGAAAAGATCACGATGATTACTGGAATTACATATTGACAAAAATTACAATTTCCAGGAATAATTTTTTACCAAATTTAATTAAACAAACATAGAAAAATCAAGATGTTTGTTTTGGTTGTTATTTATCCTACACTTAAATAATATTATTAACAAACATGATAACACTTTTTGACTTTTTTGTAATATTCTTCCTTTTATTCTCTAGAGGACTTTAAAATTCCCTCCATTGGTATCCTCTTATCATTTTAATTTTTTTTCAGAGGAAAAAATACCAGCCTTTGTTATTCATTCAAGAATCAAAAGACATCTTATACATATGGCCAGCAGATGGCCTCTCAGTCCTAGAAAAGAATGCACATATGGAGCCCCATCAAAACAAAGACAGTAAAGATCTAGGCAATCATACAAACAACCCATATAGGAGGAGCACAAAGTCTGACAATTGCAGACTTTCTCATCATTCCTGATAAACAGGTCAGAATATGCTGATAGTGATATTCAGAGTCATCAAAAAATAGACAAGTCCTGAGCAAAGCAAGCCAGCTGAAAGTCACAGCAAAGCGGACTAAGAACAAATACATATAAATCACAAAGTGCCAAAAGTATAAGAGCATATAGCTCTGCACATGCTAGAAAAGTATAAATTGACCATGATCTATGATCATGCCATCCAGAGATTCAGAAAAGAAACCAAAACCCATGTCCATCTTCAAAGCCTGCTTGGAGAGACCATCAGCCTGCATGTTATGCTCACGGTATATATGTTTAAAGATCACATGAGGGGTAGATAACAACATAGAAAAGATGTCATCACACCAATGATTCAGAGAAGGGACATTAAGAGTTGTGAGTCTGTTAAGCCAAGAGATAATGACAAGCGAGTCACCAAATATCGAGTGCATGGGTAAACCCATCAACTTACTCACTCTCAGAATAGCCCAAAGTGCCAGTAATTCAGCTCTGGTGTTTGAGCTGCTTCCACAGCCCAGGGAGAAACTAATACAATAATCAACATTGAGATGAATCACAAAGCCAGCACCACCAAAATTCCCTGCAGCAGCCCCATCAAAAAAGCCACAAGGGTATATGATCATGGGACTCAGACCAATATTCCTAATTCTTTGTTTTTTTGTGGTACTGGATACAAGTGCATAAGGTTATCAATCTGAATGATAAGAGCATGGATAGAGGGCATTTTATTGTAAAAAATGCATCGGTTTCTGAGATTCCAAATACACCAAAAAATGAAAATCGAAAGATATCTGAAGTGTGCAGAGATCGGGATATTGTATAACCAGTATTCCAGAAAAGAAGAGACTGATACAAATTGAGGAGGAGACTGATATAATCGAACAACAAAGTGGGAAAAGACTCCAATGGTGAATGAACAGTCCATAAAGAGATGCTGAATATTCTCTTCACCCATACAACAAAGGACACATCTACTAGGGCCCTGCATACCCCGGTGATGTAATTGGTCCCAAGTTAGAATCTGACCCCCACCAGTTAGCCAAATGAAGCATCCAATTTTCAAGGGGATATTAAGATTCCAGAGCAAGTCAAGAGCAGAGGACTGATACTCATAGCAATACGAGGAAGCTATACAATCATAACCCAAAGCAGCAGTTATTTTCCATTCTCCCTTAATATCCAGTTCCTCTGCCAAGAACCAATAGCTCTGAGCAAGTGGAGTATGATTCCGCGCTTGATCCAATGTACAGATGCCATAATCTTCCAAATAATCCCGCAGATCATGGGGGAGGAGAAAAGATGACCCCAAACCAACGATGGGATCCACTCCTAGTCGGATAGAGGTCCCATTACCAGCCTTCCAAGTAAGCCCTTTGCCAAGCCATGAGATAGTATGAGGAAAGCCCTTCCAAATCACAGATGCTCCCCGAAGAGAAAAAGACTTTTTACGGAGCCAAGAGTGCAGTGGAGTTCTTTTCAAATATTTAACAGACAGAAGCTGAAACCAAATGCCTTTGCCATTGATAGCCAACCATAAGCTTTTTAGTCTCAAGGAGAGACTAAACCATGATAACTGCTTAATACCCCATCCACCTAGGGTGGTCAGGCACGTTAAAATGTGCCAGTCCACAAGATGGTATTAATTTTTCTTAGATGATGAACCCCACATAAAAGAGTAGATCATGCGCTTGAGTTTGTCAAGTATGGACTGAGGGATCGGTACCAAATCCATCCAGTAGACAGGAAGACTGGAAAGCACAGATTTAATAAGAACAAGACGACCACCAAGAGATAAGAGCCGGTTGGTCAAGTGGTGGATCCGTTTTTCATATTTAGTAAGGATCCAGTGCCAATTCCTTACCAAGTACCCCAGAGGCTTAATAAAGTATCCCAAGTACTTAAATCCATTATTGATATGCTCAAATCGATAGGGAAGTAACCGAGTGATCTTGCGTAGAAGATCAGAATCCAGATCATTATGTAGAAAGCACGATTTGTCCAAGTTAATCTGCATGCTTGATGCCTCACAAAATGTGTCCAAAATAACTTTAAAGGCCATCCATTCCTCAAAAGTACCGATACCAAACATAATCACATCATCTACAAAGAGTATATGTGTTAGGGAAAGCTGAGGTGAAATATTGATTCCCCTGATTTTGCCATTAACTTTAGCATCCTCAATCAATAAACTAAGCCCTTCAATTACCAGAATGAACAGCAGAGGAGACAAGGGGCATCCCTACCTGATGCCACGAGAAGCAGTGAAAAAGGGAGAGGGGGAGCCATTTACATGGATGGCAAAGTTTGCAGATGAAATACAACCCAGAATCCAATTCACTCTTACTAGTGGAACCCCGATTTGTAGAAGAATGAGTCGGATGAAAGTCCAATTGACTCTATCAAATGCCTTAGTCAGATCTAATTTTAAAATAAGGGCACACCTATTTTTGGTTTTGACAGTGTGGAGGACTTCCTGCGTAATGGCCAAGGGTTCAATGATTTGTTGATTCTTCAAAAATCCAAATTGTTGGGGAGAGATGGATTTGTCCAGAAAGGGCTTAAGCCTCAAAGCTGCAACCTTTGAAATAAACTTGTAGACCAAATTGCAGAGTGAAATGGGACGAAAATCAGTAAAAGAGACGGGCAATTCTTTTTTGGGGATAAGTGCTATAAAGGTGGAGTTCAAGGAAGGCACCACCCGACCATCCTTCCTGGATGTCTCAACCATCTTAACAAGATCAGGCCCCAGCAAATTGAAGAAAGCCAAATAAAATTCAACAGGCCATCCATCAGGACCTGGAGACTTGTCTTTTTTGAAGGATTTGAGTGCAGCCTCCACTTCAGTCAAAGAAACTTGACAAGAGAATGTCTCCCTCTCTTCAGGGCTGATGAAAGAGGGAAATAATCAGATCACCTTGAGTTGGGCTGCAATGTTCGTCAAATGATCATCAACAAAAATGCTCTTAAAATAACGCATCCCCATAGTCTTAAGACCCTGATCATCAATGACAAAGTTTCCAGCCTCATCTTCAAGACCTCCAAATAGCATTGTGGTTTTTCCGAGAAGATGCCACGGCATGGAAGAATTTAGTGTTGGCATCACCTTGAAGAGCCCATGATACTCTGCTCTGTAATCTAGCAGATAGCAATTCATGGTCCATCCACTTTTTGAGCTCAAGTTTGAGAGCTGCCAATCTGGATTGCTCCCCAGCATTTAATATAGTTGTAGTCGAGGAATCTAGAATAGAGCTTATTTCATCCTCCACAAGGATTGATTTGTCCTTCAATTGTATAGATTTCAGTTTAGTCCAAGACTTAACTTTTCCTTTAAGGAGACGAAGTTTAACAGAGAGGTCTTCCATGGCATCCTCCGAGGCATTAGACGAAATAAGAGGCCATTCAGTTCTAATCATATGAGTAAAATCCTCATTATCCAACCAAGAATGATTGAATTTAAAGGGGAAAGCACAAGAGACTGGATGATCCATCCATTCGAAGAGAACAGGGAAATGGTCAGAGACCCTAGATCTATGAGCCCAAACCTGATATCTGGCAAGGAGGCTAACAAGGTGATCAGATAGCAAAAATCGATCAAGTCTTGTGGATATGCCCTCTTCCCCTATCCTTCCATTCCTCCAAGTAGGTCTAGCGCACGAGGGGGCCACATCCACCAGCTGATGATCCGAGAAGAGTTTAGTGAAAAAGGGCCCCAGGGGGTCAAGTTGAGCCTTACCAGGGGGTCAAGTTGAGCCTTAGAGCCCCAAATCTCAGAGACATTCAAAGTAAGGTTTAGATCCCCTACAAGGATCAGGTTAGGTAAGGTAAGCAGACCACCTCTAGCCACATAATTCCAAAAATTTCTCTATTACGGTAGGGACCATAACAATTTAGGATGGAAAGGGGAAAGGTGGATCCGCAAATCAGTGCCTTGAGTAGAATGCCCGCCACAGTGTGATAGGATTTACACTTGATGAGTTTCGGATTCCACCCAGAGAGGATGCCCCCCGAAAGACCAGAGGAGCTGAGCGCGCAGAATTCCCAGCCAGGACAGAGCTTAGAAAAAGCAAGAAGGGCAGGATATGAACTGGTCATAGTTTCTTGCAGGGGAACAACATCAGGAGAAAGTGAAGAGAACAAGTGATGAAGACTTTTTTGTTTGGCTAAGCCCCCCAAGCCACGGACGTTTAGGGAAAGGATGCGCATTAAGAACCACTCTGTTGAGGGGTCAACGCTCTAAGAACCTTGTGAGGTGAAGAAGAATGCTGATGAGCCGCAATTTTAAGTCTAGTGGATAAAGGGGTATACGGGGCAGGAACAGGAGCCGTGAGATCAGAAGGGTTTTTTTTTTCCTGATAGTGACATTTTCGAATATGATGGAATCTAATGGCAAGACCGAGGGGGAGAGTGGGGTCTTATCAGAGAAGATGTTCAGGGATTTTTGTAATGAGGGGTCCGCGCAGGAAGGCGAGGAAACAGGGCTGCGAGGAGGCGTTGAGAGAGCTGAGTGGTCAGAGCGGGTAAGGGGGGGGAAATCCAAGTCCGAAAATAAGGAAGGAGGAGAGACCTATGCATTAGGAAGAGAGGGGTCGAGGGACTTACAGGAGGAGGGTTATGGCAATAGAGATCCTTTGGTATCCAAAAAAGGGATATAGGGGGGCACCGGATCTAACACAGCATCACTAGAAACAGAAGTGGGGCCTAGCAGAGTATGGTCAGAGGACACCAGAGCTAATGGGTGAGCAAGACAACCATCCACCGAGTCTAAAATGGCTAGATCACGATCATAGGCATCTTCAAAAAGGGAACAAGCATTATGAAGAGTACCTTGTTCAGGAGTTGAAAGAGATGTAGGAATGGTCACCGAAGTAACCTTCGAAACAGGAGGAGGAGTCTCAAAAACCTTGGAGAGATGTTGAGGTCTCAGAGAACCAGAACCCTGACGAATGATAGGACAATCACGATGAAGATGTCCAGTATCCTAGCAACGACTGCATCTGAAAGGAATGCCTAGATAGTCAAGACGTTGGGAGAACAGTCGCTCAAGGCAAAGAATCTCGACTTCAGCCGGCAACCCCTTCGTAATATCCATTTCCACTAAGATCCTCGCTATCCGCTTATCATAAGAGTTCATGAAGTCCTCTTCCACAGCTACAAAGTGACCAATGGTATTGCCAATACCTTCCAGAAGAGAGCGATTCCAGAGTGGAAAAGGTAGACCCGGGAGCAGAGCCCACATGTGGTGTTTCTTCACCCTTTCACAAAGTGGATCGAAGTGAACATGCCAATGGTCCAAGACCAATGACCCTTCCCCGATTCTCCAAAGCTGGTTAAGAACAGACGAAGAATGGGAGTCTTCCAAGAATATAAAGACAATCCACCCCCGAGCCAACAAGCTGATCATAGGGACATATGACAAAAATGGCTTCCAGTGTTCAGAGGCCCAAGAAAACCAGGCCTTCTTATCCATAGAGCAGTATTCCAGTCTTCCAATAAGAGCACGAGAACACAATGCCTCAACCCTGTCCATATAAACATCATGACCAACAACAAAACGCAGCTTCCCTTCAAGATTCTTGTGGGCTTTAGCCTTCCGGCGGCGACGAAAGCGGGTAGCATGAGAATCCGACAGAGGAAAGGAGGACCCATCATGGGTCTCCGACATGGGGAACGGAAAGGAACGGCAGACGATAGACTAGTTCTCTCTAGTCAACTAAAGTTGACAAACCCGAAGGAGTACAAACCCTCGAATGGTGAAACCCTAAGCCTGTGGTATACCCAGGGAATCTAAACCCTAGTTGGGGAGTCACTGCAGAAGAACAGGACCGAAACTAAAGTCAACTGTAGCAAGAAACTCGGGGGCAGACCCAATAAAACCCTGGTGGATGTACCCACGCCACGAGATGATAACGACAGGAATCGAAGGACCAAGGACAGACAGAACCCCAAAAATCCAGAATGATTAAGAATCAACCTAACGTAAAAAACCATGAAAAGACCCCATAACGACAAAAATCACAAAGGTGGCAGACCCGCCGAAGCCTGACAATCCACTGACCTGCAAGGTTCAGCAAGACCAGTAGCCCACTAAATAGAGCCAATACTGACAGATAAATATACAAATTCCCACTTATTTTATAAACTGGTTGGTACTAGTCCTCAAAGAAGAGGATGGACTCCAATCATTGATAATGGCTGGAAGAAGCTCAGAAGATTGAGCCAGCAGAAAGCCGGAGTGCCCTAAACGGACCCTTGAATGAAAAAGTAACCACCACCAAACCCCAAAACAGAAAACGCAAGGGGAAGCAAACAACCAGACGAAAGAATGAGACCGTAATGGCACCTCTCCAAGAGGGCGATACCATCAAATACCCTCCCGAAGACAAAAAACAACAACCACCGATGGAAACAAAAAATGAAGCAAGAAAAACCTAAACACTAGGCAGAAAAGGTAAGAGGTAGAAAAATCCATACTCGGCAGTCTCATAAACAGTGACCTCATAAACCAAAGCCGAAGGGGCCGAACAACTCAGAGAGTGGGCCTGAAGAGAACGCTCTGCCATCTTCCCCTGCTATGCTTCAAGCTGAGCTCTTATCATTTTAATTATTTTGATAACAAGTACTTATCAATTTATTTGATCCGAGTCTCCACACTTCCATTACACATTCCAATAAAACCTACACTTCCATTACACATTCCAATAATGTGCCTAGCATTATACCATTTTTAAGTTCTCTTTAGTATAAGTTTTTTTAAGGGTTTTATGAATGCTTCACATCATGAAACTATTCATCCGTTATTTGCAAAGTAGATTTTCATTTGTTAGATTTTTTTTAATACTTTATAAACATCTACTTTACATCAAAAAATGATAGGGCGTTTTAGTTATGCAAAAATATATTGCTATTTATAAATAACATTTTTAAATAACTACAATTATTGTTGTTATTAAAAAGGGTTTAATAATATAGAAGAAATTGTTGAAATTTATAAAAAGAGATTCCTTAATATCCAACTAATAGATCATTATCCAAAGAATGTATTCGATGCTAATTTAACAAGAGCTACGTGGTGGAAATGTCCCCGACAATGTCATATGTTGTTGCAGGTTAACTTGAAAGCTTCATAAAGATTAGCATCCATGCCTGTATCTAATCCTTCCATGATCAACAACAAATAAACAAAAATTGTTTATTTTATATATATAATTTTTCTTAGGTTTTATTTAAACTTTAACAATGTAAATAGGTTTGGCACATGCCAACAATTATTTTCTTCCAAACATTCAGATTCCTTGCAGATATTCTACATTGATTCTACTATCAAAGTTGTCTAAGGCTTCTAGGCATAGGCAAAAAACTACCCACAACATTTAGGTCATCAAGATACAAAAAAATCTCACAGACAATCCTACTAAAAATTGGAAAATCAACAGTGTTGGACCGGCGCACATAGTTGGCCCTCAAAATAGCCCATTCTTAAAGCTTCTTAAAAATACAAATCCTCCGCTAACATGAAATCCCATCACCCAATTTCAATGCAAAGCAATAGGAACCTCAAAACACACTTAATCAAAACAACCCTATATTGCAAATATCAAGAAGGAGAACAAAAAAACAGCAGTTTGCATATCAAACAAACCTGAAGTGTCTTCATAACAACAGTGAGGCCTGTGCCTGGCTTGACAGTAGGAGTACCATTCTGTTCTATCCAGCATTTGAAAACATAGCCGAACCCACCTCCACCGAGAACACTCTCTGGCCTAAAGTTCGTGGTGGCAGATTTCAGCTCGTTGAATGTGAATTTCAACAACTAGGATGATATTCTTAATTGCTCCTCTAGCCTGGGAGTAGTTGGAATGCTCTCAGTACTGGCAGTGCTAATCGAAGGACCTATCCGGGAAGTTGGCAATGGTTTTCCATTATCGTTGGGATTTTTGGTTTCAGATGTGCATCAACGTGTCTTACAAAAAAAACTCATCTATTAGTCAGCTTCCATGGAGTTCAAAAACAGAAATTCAATTGCAATTACAATTTTAAGAACAAACCCCTTTAAATGACATAATAATCTTTAAATGAAATAATAATCAATTGGAATTCACGAACCAAATTATAACTTAATAACAACTATTGGAATTCACTACTTTTATGAAAAAAAAAGCTACCTCCAAAATCCCAATTGTATTGCAGATCATTAAAGACAATTTAAAATAATTACAGATCAATCAAAACAATTTAAAATATTTTCTCGTCCATCAACCAAACAACCAAATTTAATGTGATACAAATGAGAATTAACGATCCCTCTATTTTCCATTTTGTTTTTGTTTTCTTTGCTCACTGAAGGCACTAAACCAGTATGTCATTTTGTAAAATGAATTTAAAAAACATTCATTTTCTTTCATTTCTATAAAGCCATATTAAATACATCATTTATAATTACGCTGCAAGAATGGGTTGCAAAGCGCACTTAAATGCCTCTCGTTTTCTAAAATACAAAGCTACATAGAAGAATAAATTACATGATATTGTTCTCATGCTACAGGGTAGAGATGGTGAGTCCAACTTCCCTTCAAATCTTGAATAGTTGCATCCCTGTATAGAGGTTTGAATTTGTGAAACATTTTTGTTCTAGTGTAACATTTTTGTGAAACAAACAATCTAATATATAATAAAATTTCTAGGAAACTTCAAGAGAAGTTACAATAACCATGATTTTTAGAGTTTGTGTGGAATTGGTAATTCTATGGAATTAGCAATTCTCTGCATGCTATTTTGGCGGAAATGACCTTGGATTATGGGTCATGGTTGGTTTCTGTCTTTCAACAAATTAAAAGCCCTTTCCTGTACAATGTCAATTATTTAGCCTTTGGGTGGTACCTTTCCAGGAAAACAATTTAGTTAGTAATTGCTCAAACAAGTTTATTAAACCCTCTTCATCCCACCCGCGACCCCACCTCAGGTTTTGTAGAGATTCTTCACTGCTCATAACAAGAAAATTATAAGCTCATTACCAAGGATGAGAGAGTCAAGGCTAATAACTGGTTAAAAATGTACTCCCAACCAAAACACTAAAAAAGTTATATATTTTGTTTAACATACACATTCAGACTTCAGACTTCAAAGTTGGTTTCCAACCGAATTGGCATACAAAATGAGTTTTAACTACGTCCTCCATCCTCCTAAGATGCATTCCACCTCTCTTATCGAGGCAGGAAGATCTTGGTTGTACGATGCTCGTCGAAAACCACAAATAAAAAGTTAAAAACAATAGCAAGTGGGTAGGCCCTTTCATCTCATCCCTTGTCGATGCATCCCTCTCCTCAAGCGGCCCAAAATATCTGAACCTAGGGTAACTTTAAGCGTTGATAAATGAAAGCAGGGTTGACTGAAGAAACCCTGCTATTTTTCGTCTTTCTGTGAGTTAAATTTGCTATTCTGAGTTAAAATATAAAATATATTATTTGACTTAGAATTGCAGTAAACAAGAACCCGATTTCCCATTATTTTTCTCTATTTCGTGCATCCACTTATAATTTTCCTGAACGCCTGTGTAATGGATGCTCATTTCAACTGAAAATCTGTGTAATATGGCCTCAAACATTAGCTCCTGAGGTTCTTTCATTGATTAAGAATCTCTTATGTTCTGCACTACTTATGGATTAACTCCTTTCTTGGATCCTCAATTTTGTAGAATATCCCCACCATCAAAATGTGAGTCGGGTGACGGAAGGATTGGTGTATTCATTTAAATCCCATGGAAGAGGATCACAAAAAAACACCATATTTTTTTGTTCTGCATCGTGCTGCATTTTGTTGTTTTCCAGCCTTTACAGATAGCTGGTTAGCTGCTCTTCAAGATGGAAAGCCTTGCTACTAGTTTAGACTAAAAAACAATCACAAAGTATTTGGACAGAACAATGGACGAGCAAGATGTTGTTCAACAGTCAGGCCATGTGTAATCACAACAATTCAATCTTGTCGTTTTTGGGAAAATTCTTCGATGTGCATGAGGAGCGGTTGTCCAAAGAGCAAGTACTTGGTTGGAGCTTCTGTCGCCCTAGTATATCTCCACCATCTACCATATCTCCATTATATGGCTAATGCTATTGGGAAGGGCCATCTTCTCACTTCCAGAAAACATGCACTAATGTTATTGGGAAGGGCCATCTTCTCACTTCTAGAAAACATGCGAATGCATGGTTTCAACTCATCTTCTCCTCTACTAATAGCAGGTTCCAAATTTAACAACACCAGTATACACAGTTGGCGAAACAAAGTTTTTTTCAGAGGAAAAAATACCAGTCTTTGTTATTCATAGGAATCAAAAGACATATTATACAAATACCCTCTTTCTTGACAGAAAGGAAACAATAATGGCCAATCAGCACATAGACAAACAATAATCATGCCTGCAAAAACATCCAGCCAACAGAAAGTCATAAAAAGTTTGATCATAGCAGACTTTTCTCAGCATCCCTGATATATTAGGTCAGAAAATGCTGTGAAATCGGAGGTGATCCCTAATAGACATTCCTGAGCAAAACTTGTTGGCTGAAAAGTCTCATACATGACAGACAAAGTAGAACAAATCAAATGCTGAAAAACAAATGGGTTCAGCATCTAAAAAGCATAAATTGGCCATGTTCTATGACCATTCCATCCAATGATTCAATGAAAGTTCCATATCCCATATCCAAATTCAGAGCCCGTTTGGAGAGGCCATCAGCCAGCATGTTATGCTCACGGTATATATGCTTGAAGATCACCCGAGGGACAAGATGGAGCAGGCGAAACAAAGTTAGCAAAACAAGAGCAACCCTATCAGAGGAAGTTAGCAAAACAAGAGCAACCCTACTAGAGGAAGATAAAACTACACATAATTACCCATAGGTCAATCTTTATAACGTTGTATTCTTGTGAAGTTGTTGCTTAGCCATATTGCATAAAACAAAAACAAATAACAATATATAAAGAACCCATAAATCTTCTTGGCATGGTTCTTCAAGGCTTACGGATGACCTCCATCTTTCGTCGAGATTAGGAGCGCATATATCCATACTCTGAAACTTCATTGATACCTACTTAATGATAATAAAAAATTAGAAATCCAAAAGTCGAAGGATAAATCGAAAATTGCAGACGGATTTTGTGTATTTGTAGAGATTTGGATTCGTTGGAAACAATGGTGGAAGGTTATTAAATAGAATTGCGATGGTAAGTTTCCTGATTCGAAGATCGTTGGAGACTTTAAAACACGTTTTTGGCGTGACTTGAACCCAAAGCATTCACTCATTCTACAGGCTCCCTTGAGCTATATAGGATGCCAAGTTCTACTTTCATCCATATATATTATATATCTCCTTGAATGCATGCTACTATTTGTGTCCAATATTTATCATGGCCCTCCCACTCTTACTTTCATCGATATATATTAAATATCTACTTGAATGCGTGCTACTATTTGTGTTCTTAAATTTTAAGAGAAACATATATGAATCTGTATCTTTAAATTTTATTAAATGGTCTGCGTCATTGCATTCATGGCATGGCTGGGCATTGGGTGCCACACCGATTCTATCTTGCCAAATTAAATGAATTAATCAATCAACCACCACTTTTAACTAATTTCAATCAATGAATTGACATCATAGCATCTCATACAGAGAATTTATTGAGACTGGGCTACTATCGCACATCCATCTATGGAGCTGATCATATTAAAATTTGCATCTATCACTTCATGATATATGGTCCAGAATTATCTCTCATGATTACCAACAGCAATAACGCTCAACAAAAATGCAGCGTAAAGGTATGCCTCATTCTCAGTGGGTCTCTTCTTATTAGTTATTTATTTCGAAGGAGAAACTTAGCTGGCTCACTTAATTTTTTTTTTTAAAGAAACCAACTGTCACTGCCAGTGTGAATACCATTAATTCAAAGTAAGCATTTTTCAATGCCACTGCTTATGTTATCACGCCGCCCAGGTCTTGGGGCACAAAGACCCAAGCAAACGTCATCTGCAAAAGACCAATAGAAATTAAGTTAAATTAATATTTAAATAATTCAAAAAATAAAAAGTAATCAAACTATATTAAAAACATTTGAAAACAAAAAAATTTAAATATGCCTCTCGAATTAATTGACCTAATCGATTCATATATATTTCCTGTTGGGAACATAAAAATTCACCCATCTTTGGGAAGATTTACATCTACTCTTTCATCTTGGTTGAGATGGTAAAATTCTCCCTATTTTGAAGTGACAATTTTTACTTAACACTTATGGGACGAGTAAAAACTTAAAAAAAAATAACAAATTCAAATATAATGACTATATGACAATAAAATATTTAAAAATCAATCAATATTTATAAAATAAGTTTATATCTGATTATTATTCTTAATAATTGATTCATAAAATCCAAAAATATCGCCAAAGTTTAATTAAACACTTAAGTGCTTTACATGAACATTATTATTCCTTCTTATCAAGATTAAGTTTAATTAAACACTTAAGTGCTTTACATGAACATTATTATTCCTTCTTATTATTCCTCCAATCTCCTTTGAAGATTATTATTCTCCAACTAATTTTTGTTGTTTGATTTGGTTTCCTAGAGCTCCAACATCAGTGGAATTAAAATATTTCAAAGCATAAAATCTTTCAAGGCATGATTTCTTTCAATATCACCTTTCGTTATAATAATTCAAAGCATAATTAATTCCAATATCACCTTTCGTTTCCAATATGGTTTAAAAGGTATATTAATAATCTCATTGACTATAAATTAAATTAGGTAATAATTAGTATATAGATTGTTTTATGTTTCAAATGAAAAGGGAATGGGATTAAGAGATTTTTGGTGGTGATCAATTCGATACACGGTGTTTGAAATTTGGAAAATTGAGTCGGTGGTGGTGTCAATTAAGATTTGACTTAATGATACTAGGTCAAGATTACAAGTTTTGTGGGTTTTTTTTTGGAAAAAATAAAAATAAAAATAAATTAAAAAGAAATAAAATAAAATTAGTTGTTCTTTGTTATTCATATTGAATCAAAGGTAACTAGTTACATCAGCATGATATATGAGTATCATTCAAAACATAGCCAAAGACTAATCTTATGCTAACAAAGAGCTAATAAAAAACATGCCAAAGAGGTGTTCATGAGTCATAGGAAACAAAACATCAAACTGCGAGCTCAAGTGAAAAGAGACTATCCAAGACCTGTCCATAGTGAAGACAACGGGAGCCCAGATTATTTGAGCCAAGGAAGTGCTCAAGGAAGAGTACCAATACCAAACACTCAAAGACAAGCCTTATGGGATTGACAAAACAAATGTGCTAAAGAAGTTAGGAAGCAATATAGCCATAATGTATGGGATCTCGTACCAATAATTGTTATTGATGCTCTTTCTTTAGTAATACCTTCTAAGTTTGCATAGTCATATGCATTAATATGCTGACACATATCAATAGTGCAGTTGTAACCATCAAACTAAATGGATATCTTATATCTATATGCTAGTGAGCCATGTAAGGAGACATGTTTTACCTCTTGAACAATATGGTTATATGATATAATGTAGGGGCTTGTTGTTGGCATTATCATTAGTTTATTCCTTATCTCTTTATGTATGTATGCTCTTGTATATAATTATATACTGTAATACACCATTGGTAATCACATATATTACAACAATTATTTATTAGATGGAATAACATCATTTCATTTTTCCAAATCAAAGCTTTATATTTCTTAATCATCTAGGTGCCTTCAAAGTTTATGGCACAAGGCAAGCAATTGCTAGTAAGGTGACCTACTAGGATAGAGAAGAAGCAAACAAATGCAAGGACACAGATTCTACTTAGGCACATACATACCTCCCTAGAAAGCAAACCTAACCATATGGGTGTGTAAGGGTTTCAACTCACCTATACTATGAACAATGTGGGTATGTTAACCTTCTATCAACAAGAATACCCCCACCATCAAATTGTAGGAAAAATTGTTTTTTAGGGGTTCAAGAAAAAGTTTCCATATGTTTCTTAAGAGAAATAAGCATGTCCTTTGCTTGGATTGTATTTGCCACACTTTGTTCAATCAACCTTTGAGGAAGAGCTTGAAGCAGAGCTACTTGTAACCCATAGTTAGGGTGTATCTGAAGAAGGTGGCAGACTTACCCATTTCCATTGTCACCACAAAGGATGAGGCTGGAAGCCCAAGCTTTAGCACCAGGACATCATGGATGAGTCCATGGATGCACTCCACAACAACCTTATCAACATTAGCTAATGGAAATTTCCACTTAAAATCAGCCCAAGGAATACAATTATAGGGCATGACATCAAATAAGTCATTTTCCAAGTGAATGGCCCATATAATGGCTTTGGAATTGAGAGCCTAGTATTTTTTTTATGGAAAAAATATCACAGTCCAAAACTTTATTTAAAAAACTTTGAACCATATTGTTCATTTGGCATGAGTATGCCTTATATTAAAAAAACCATCAACATATAATTGTATTAGATGCGAGCCGACAACATCATTCATAAATAAATACAGGCATTAAAAAAAAACATCATAAAAGGTACGGTTAACACTACTGAAAGAAATGTAGCTTGTAACTCATTGGGAGTGTTCCACATGTGTGATCAAATTGATTCTCTTATGAAGGTTTCCATATTTAACAAGGGAGAGGGTCCTGAGTCCAGTTCCTTAATAATGTCGTTGTTAACCTCTCATCATTTCCATGTGCCAATATTTAGAAGGAGTCTTTCCTTAGATAGAGAGTCTGCAAGAGTGTTCCTCTTTCGAAAGATATGTTTGAAAGAGTAGTATTTGAAAGTATGAAGAAGTCTTTGGATGTATTCAAAGAGAGGTTTCATGTAAAAAAAATTGTTGGTTTCTTGTGTATGAACCAATCTATAATGAGTTGTGAATCCCCAAAAGAATGCAGGTTGTTCACACCTATAGTTAAAACAAATCTCACAAGCATCGGGACAACTGAAAGTTTTTCCATGTTATTGGTGGCTCTGCCCAGACCGACTGAGATATGGAAACTTTTCATTTCATTGATATATATTATGCCCCCGACATCACCAATGGTTTGGAAGCCCTCTCACCATCGACAAAACACCAAGGTTTTGCCTTATCAATGAACTCCTCTTCAAGGATTTTGCGCTGCTTGAATTTTTTCACTTGCAGGAAGTGTTCTTATATTGCCAAGCTCTTTCCTACATAAACTTGAGGTAGAATGAAAACTTCTCGGAAGATATTCTTATTTCAAGAAAGCCAAGCACCCCATATCAAAATGATAAGAAGGGCTCTGAAATATGCATATACTGGGTTGTTTATCCATTTTTGGAAAGCATCCTTAATGTCAACACATCCCTAATGAAAAACATATCCAGTAATCTATGTAACATAAGTCCACATATCCAAAATGTATTAACATCTGAGAAATAAATGGTCAATGGACTCACCATCCGAGCAACATAAGGCACATCTGTTGGGACTAGTCCTATATCTTCTAAGTAAATTATTCAAGGTAGGGATATTGTTTGCAAGGTAGAGCCACATAAATAATTTTGATTTGAGAGGACAGTGAATATCCCATATTACCTGATGCCACCACTCAGTGGGTTTGAGTTCTTCAACAACGTGGATGACCTAGTAATCAAGTTTGGGAAGATATATGCCACCTGAAATCATTTTAGTCCATTTAAGAGCATTTGGATCATCACCTATTCTGACATGACATTCCTTAAGAGAATGAGTGTATGCGTGCCATCTAATTATGTCGCCATTCTCAAAGCCTGACTGGTTTGTACAAAGCCAGTTCCGATGGAAGATAGAGTTGTTATATTGATCAAAGTTTTGATACAAAAAAAGATATCCCTTGTCAACGAGGGATTCAACCATGTGCTGAGGAAATATATGGTGTATATTGTTGTCGATCCATGGATCGAGCCCTATCCTAATATGTTTACCATTTCCAACCTCACATGATAACCAGCCATCGATAGTGTCAAAAGCATTAAGCATGTCTTTCCAGGAATTAGAAATGTTGTGTTGATTTCTTTCGGTCATCCTGAGCCATTCTAGAGTATTCAAATAATTGATATATTTTTGTCGAACAACTTGAACCCATAGGTTGTTTCCAATAATTACCATCCAAACTCCTTTTGTTGCGAGGGATCTTGAAAATCTAGCATGATGTTTAAGACCCCAACCTCTGAGCACTTTAGGAAGAGTGATTCTTTTCCATGATATCCAGTGAAATGGTTCACTCAACTTTGTATTTCTATAGGAAGTTGAAAGATAACTTGCAGATGCTTTCTAATATGGAAGTCGATACATGAGTGATAGAAAGCTAGTAAACAGGCAATCCTTCCAACACATCTTTCAATAGAACAAGTTTGCCTGCTTTGGATAGCCATTGAGTACACCATAGATGTATTTTGCTTTCAACTCAAGATATGAGCCATGACCATTCTTTTGTGGAATAGTCGTTAGACTTGATGACAAAACCCATATAATTTATGTCGAGTGATATGTCAATGGGATGAAATTCAATCTGTTCTGTGATCAAACTGGTCAGTTCAATGTCCAATTTCATGAAAGCATGGAATATTTATTCGTGTTACATATCATACTTATAGCGGTGCAAAAGAGGGAAATAATTTATTTCATCTTCTATGTCTCCCTTTTGGTGCCATTAAAGAATAGTAATATCGCCTACAAAGAGTAGATGTGTGATGTAAACAGGTCCACCAAAATGAAAACCCTTTGGAATTGCTTGTGACCTAGCAGATATAATAAGCTTGTCGAGACTTTCCATGATTAACACAAATAACAGAGGTGCCAAGGGGAAGCTTTGCCGAAGACCTATACTAGGTCTAGAGAAAGGTGAACCTGGGTCGTTTATGAGAACTATAAAGTGGACAAAGTGAGCACATGAGAGTATCCAATTGACCACCCATAGCTAAAAACCAACCTAGAGAAGTAAAATCCTTAGACAGGTCCAACTCACTCTATCATATGCCTTACCTAGGTCAACTTTGATGATCATAGCTGGGACATGTCTAATCTTTGTCGAGTGTAGGACTTCTTGTGCGATGCCTACAACATCATGGATCTCTCTACCGTCTAGAAAAGCAAATTGTTCAGATATTCTTAGACAATCTATTTATTCAAAATTTAAAATAGTAGCATATCATATTGATCTTAAGTTGATTTGAAATGTCTAGTTATGCACTCTGAAACAGGGAAGGGGGGTTGTATCTCCTTTTTGGGGGTTTATTGGCACTCATATTACTCAAGACCCCAAACAAACCTCTTTAAATTCTCAGCACATCATTTATAAAACTTAGTTCATGATTTTTTTTATATAAACTATGTGATGATAATGATGATGATGGTTACCATCTACCGAGACTAACTTTAACTTTGGTTTATTGACCTTTCAGAAACTTTAAAGGAATTAGTTGATTTGTTGTAACTTTTTTTTATGTCATAAAAAATATTAGAGAGATAAATTCAAAGTTCTCTTTGATCTTGATGAGTTAACTAGCTATGAAGATTACTATTATTATAAATATTGTCAAATTGATACTCATCTAGCTATGAAGTTTAATATTATTACAAATATTGTCAAATTGAGATCTACTGTTCACACAGGTAGACATTCTATGAAAATATGTTTTTGAACTTGCAGTTTCTTAGTATAACAAAGATTATAGATTCTTTCTTCCCATGACATTTTAAGTCATGCACAACATCCAATTTCAATATATATTCCATTAGTATTTGTTCTAATGTAAAAAATACTCTTCTAGCTATGAAGATTAATATTATTACAAATATTGTCAAATTGAGATCTATTGTGCACACAGGTAGACATTCTATGAAAACATGTTTTTGAGCCCTCACTTTCTTAGTATAACAAAGTTCATAGATTCTTTCTTCCCCGTGACATTTTAAGTCTTGTAGAACATCCAATTTCAATATATATCCCATTAATATATGTTTTGATGTAAAAACATACACCTAAATTGTTGAAAATGTATAAAAGCTTCAAAATGTTGTATGCTGAAAGTGCAAATAATATAGACTCTGGAACATAGTATTTTGAAAGTGTATATATAACATCTAGAACATAGTGTATATATAATCTCTATAACATAGCATGTACAATTTATTGTAACAAGAATCAAGGAACAAGAAATAAGGTACAATCGTAGCTTCATTAGAGAAGGATGATGTAGGGGATGAATGATTTTTATGACATATACCCTCGTTGTTTCACTTTTGATGGACATGGAATTGCTTTAAACAATATGCTGTGCTTAAATGACAGTATAAAAAAATTATTTAAAGATTTTTATTTTAAATAAATACCTTTGATCCTAAATTTAATTACAAGGTTTTCCAATTTCCAAAGAAAATATGTAACTTTATAGTTAAGGGGACAATTCACATGGTACACCATCCAAGTTTAAATATTTATTCATTTAGTTTTTAACTTCTATGACATTGAAAACCTCACTCTCATCGTTATCTTATCCATATAACTACTTATTCATTTTGATTCATGAATGGGAGTTGTTGTCTCTCTTGTCCGTATAATTTATATTTTATATTTACAACTTTTTGTTTCATGGAGGGAAGTTATTTGAACTTTTTCAAGAAAAAGGAAAATCTTGGAAATGGGTAAAGTTTTATTTATTTATTTATATATTTAAAAATTAAAATATTTAATATATTCATTGATATAGAAAAGATATATTTTAAAAATTGTTTCAAGGTAGTTATTATAAGTTGATATTCAAAAGAATGAGTATATATTTATTTTAATTTTGGATTTATTAAGTTATTGAAAAGAATAAAAGATGTTAACATCGTATTTTGATCTAACAATTTCTTAGCCTACGCCAATTTGGGGCATTCATGTAAAGGATGGAGTTCTGTATACAATTTGCATGAGAACTTCACCTTTTTGATGCCAATGTCATCATAGGTTACTGGGAACCCTTTCTGATGCCTTCTCAATAGCCAATGTCATGTCATCAGAGGCTTCAGTCTGGCGTTATCCTCATGGGCTCTGGGATGCTTTTTCAAGTGCTTTCCCAAAAACTCATGTCTGAAGAAATGAGACTAGGGAAGTGAGAAGTCTCCCTAATGCTTTAATTTGCGCTTGGTTAAAGGCGAGCAGTATGGTATGGGTTGTTGCAACCAACGGTAATGGACTAACATGGGCAGTTTATCTCTAGCTCTTCTAGCCAGGTCAAGGTCTAGTCAACCTGGGGATTCGCTCACGTACTATCGAGATAAATTGTATATGTCATTATGTGATTCTTGATACTCAAACGATTATGAGTTACGAATATTTCATGATAGCTACATTTTTACCATGCAATTCAATGTTAATAATGCAAGTTTATAAAAAATAGTTAAGACTAGCGCTTAACAAAAACGCCTCGTATTTTTTTTTGTAATAATTGATATGATTTATTATTACTATATTTTTAGTTTTGAAGAACATATTATATTAGGGGTGGCACGTGTATGACTTCCTGGGGGTTGGGGGGAGCTATTTTAACCCCGACGAAAAACAATAAATGACGTTTGCATGGGGGCTAGGAGTGACGATGAATAATCAAACATTAAGTTTTGTCTCTGCACAAAAGGCATATTGATATTGCATGCTATGATAGTGAAAACTATAATTGTACTTGAAAATTCTTCATTGGTTATTAGATAAATGATAAATGTAAAACCTGGTTTCTGCTCTCCCCTAGTAAGGTATATTTCTTGCAATAAGGACTTAATCAATAATCTTGAACATATTGAGTTTTTTCACATCCTTAGATATCATAAATCTCATGGCCAACATTGTTATAAGATTTGAGAAAGGAGGGTTTATGCAAAATGGGGGGGAAACCAACAACATGTTTTATACCTTGAACCCAATGTTTGATGTCATGAGTCATTACAAAGCTTAGAGTGTGGTGAACACATGTCAAGTGGATCCTTTAGAGGTTGAAGAGTTGACATCCTTCATGTTCCTTGTATGCTTGACACACTTTCTTTCACTCAAAGGCAAATATTTTTTTATGGCAAATGTCATGGGTTCCTTCCTTGTTGGTGGTATAATTCAAAGCTTCAAGGGTTGGGATGTTAGGGTGAGTTTTGAGGTGAATGTTTGGGTCCCAATGTTGCATACTTAGTGTTTTGAGTTTAGGGTCATTGGGAATGTTGCACAAACAGGCAAAACATGTATACCAACTTTGTGGCATAGATGAGGTGAAAGTTATTAAGGTAATCCACAACTTTTGATTTATCCCTTCTATGGTTTTTACATCGATCAGAGTTTTTGGGTTGTTGGTTAATGGTGGAAGGTTGAAGCTAAGAACAGAAATAGGACTCTGTTGTTCTATCGGGACTAAGGAGTAGGGTCGAGTCGTTCTCCTATAATTTCTTCTGAATGTATTTGCTCTATTTCAACTGAGTATTGTTGGTTGAGACATTCCTTCTCAATAAGTAGTGTAGCAAATAAACTAGGTTTAAATGATGGAAGAACATAAACATAGTGGTCATTGTATAGTGTGTGAGATGGTGTATTTGAGAATGGTTTGTGGCCATTGGTAAAGCAGTTAGATGCCCTTCAGGAATCAACTCTCCATTTAAATAAAAGCATTAGTAACCGTATAGAAGCTCAAACGTTTGTTTTGTTAATCTTTAAACAAGAATGGAATCAATGCTTAGAAGGGTGGGCAAGTTGTTCTTGGATGTGAACTTGTGATACAATATAATTCTTGGTTCCCTAGGAGCTCAGAGTCACTGGTAGATAAACCCTAACATTCCATTGAGTATTTCAAGGAATTATGCATGGGGGATGTGACTGTGCAATTGGAGCTAGAAGTACACGAGGAAGAAGGAGCTTCAAATATGATATAGGAGCCCAATATCTATGGATAAGTTGCCATGGAAGATGCCCATAGTGGGCTTGGTCTAACATGATAGTCCAAGCTTTCTAATGTTTTGTCATTTTATTTTTTATGTGGTGAAATGTTAGGATGCCGTTGAGTCTTTAGGATATAATCAACATATAGTAGGCCAAGTCAATGGCTAGGATCTCGGGAGTTGAACTTAGCTCTCTTGGTATAATGCGGTTTGAATTTTTGGACTTGTGTACTTTTTATGGTTGTCTGGTTAGGCCGAAGCCACTTTTATTAATATGAGTTTAATTGTTCCAATTAAAAAATAGAAATTCTAACATATTATATTAGGTTGACATATGTTGATGTTAGTGTTATAGATGATACAATCTCTTCGATATTGGGTTGTGGAATGAACCTTGTTTCTCTCAAATCAATAATACAATTCAACTAATTAAAATTAATCATGCAAAATAATCAAACTTTAAAAGTCATGAAGTGTCCCATAATATAATACAAAAATTAATAAATACAACACACAACAATTGGCTATAGTTAATAAACATATTATACAATAGTCGAAACCTGATCCACATCATGAGAACTATCTTTTTCCTCTAGAGGAGGCCCCCATCTCTCACTTGCTGGCTTAAGATCCACCACTATAGGCTCTCATCCATCATTACCCTACTTGCGTTCTTCTAAATGTTATGGCTCTTAGATGTCCAAAAGAACAACAAGAAACTTATCAAACTAGGGAAGCTCTAAGGTTCTCACTCGAGGCCAACTCCATCGTCTTTCTTAACACTCTCTCATTACTTGTCCTACCTCAAATTGATAACAATGATTGCTAGAGGCCTGCAAGTGAGTAGAGGGGGTAGGGGAATGCTTAGGAAGAAGGAACTTCATCATGGTGCACATTACCATGCTCTATTAACTCATTAGATGACATAAATGACTTACTTTGAGTTACTTTCATTTGCACTTGGATATGCATCATCATGTGGGTACATATTAAAGAGCTTTCATGCCAAGTAAATCTCGTGTTGTGTTGCATACTAGTGAAAAAACATTCATTTCTAATTTTCCAAAGTTTGCATAAAAGGTTAACACTAAAACCCTACAATGTAGTGTGAAAATCCACAACCTAGTGGAGATAATATATTAATAGAGCAATCTTTTGGGTAACGTTAGTTGGGAGCAAAAATGAGCACAACTCATATTCCTAACCACAAGTTGGTTACGCATATTTACATAACTAAAACAATTGATTTAGTGTTTCAATCTTGCCATGTGAGTGGAATTTGCGATGCACAATTATTAGATAGTGTATTCTGTAACATCCCCGACACTCCGACCGGTGAAGAGGACGCAACCATCATACTATCTACCCGAGAAACTAGCCCCATGAACATACAATGATAATAAAAAAATTGAAATGATTTGAAATAAAACATGCATACATTATTACCATATAGTGGAAGCAAAACCATACATTCAAGCATTTAGCATGTTCATTGTAATTCATTATCAAATGTAATTGTAGGGATTTAAACACAAGAATACTTATCTTATGAAGAATTCGTCCCGCAACCAGCTACATCGTTGCAACGTTCCACCCAACCATAGGCCAATGTGATCCTTAATCTCTCAGCAACACTGCCACCCTCGAGCTGGGCATGCATCCCACAAGGAATAAGGAAACTAAGCAGGCTCACACATATCCAAGGATACCACAAAATTTAGCCAAGCCAACACAGTTGGGTTTATAAGGCTAAGAGTACACAACAACACATAACCAAGCCAACAAGTTGGGTTTATCAGGTTATGAGGAAATGGAAGCACTGTCTGCTAAGATAGTGTGCTCACTGAAGAGCTAAGGATGCCTACACCAGAACTAGCTTGACTCTTAAGACATCCACACACACCCAATACAAGGAATCATTCCCTTCTCTGTTGCACAGACGCTTAGGCCATGGCTTCCCTTCCAATGCTATTCAAGGGATGTAGAGAAGAGAGCCAACCCTCTAGCTCTGTCTATGAGGATCCTGCAAAACACTAGGTTTGTCAAGCAGACTCCTTTCTACTCCTACACTGTCCAAAGACCAACATCCTGTGCACACACAACAAAACAACCATTCACAGCTCTGGGGTTTAAAACAAAACACCACAAAACAAAACCAAAATGACAATTTGGGTAATACATAGCTCCGACTGAGCAATTCGATTCCTGAGTCGTTCTTGGCCCTATTGTGGCCAAAACGACTCAACAAGAACCCACAACAACCCAAAATTCATGGGGAAACCAACAACGATTTCTCAGCTGCATGAGGAAGGAAATGCAACCTGCGTGAAGGTGAATTCACATGCCCAGACCCATAACGTGAAGAGAACTACACACAGCAAAATCCCAAAAATGAAATTCACACACAACAAACTTCCATCCGTTTTAGAGAGAGCCCAACGTGGATTTCTGATGATGGGGGAAAATGTCCAGGGCACAAAATAGTGAGGGTAAGGCCGCTCTCCCAGTTCTCTGCGTGAGTGAAAAATGAAGAATGGGGGTCATCCCCTCTTCCTGCCCACGTGAGGGTGAATGAGCTCCCTGGTGGAGTGTGCGTGTGGGCAAGGACTGACAGTCATGCCACACACCACTCTCCATGCAATAACTGCCCCAACTAACATCAGAGGATTTTAATTTGGTAGTTGAGACAAGAATAAGACAAAAGGGTTGTTGAATGAGACAATGGATAAAGGGTGAGTAAGACAAAAGATAGGTGACAACTAAATGGGTTCATCAATTGACACTTGGATTTTCCCCAATGGCTCCCAAGTGTTAGACATTCCCCCCTCCTTATCCTTAGGAAAATCATGCCCTTTTCATTATGGTTGCATTGACAGAGCTAGTTGTGGGTCTTTTTAATTAAAATGCATATTTACATGATGCAAAAATTATAATGTGCCAGCTAGCACGAATATACCATTGGCAATGATTTTAATCGTCGGAACATAAAACATTAAATCGGTGGTGGGACTTTTGCCTTTAACTCCACACCATGATTAATTACAATATATACATCATATACATTTAATGCAAACGGGGTCAAAAGCGGGGTGTTACATACTCCTTGCCCTATGGTTAAAGTTCCATGTAACAAGGACTACGCAAATAATTTTTCCTAGGTGTTGCGACTGCAACAATTTCCCAAAATTCTAAAAATTTCGGGACCCTCCTTTTAATTTGGTTTTGCTTAACTTTTTGGGTTTGCTTGATTTTACTGATGTTTGTTCAAGGAATATCTTTATGCCAATGTTGTTTTACGGCTTACATTGATTTCTTACCCCGCCGTCGGAATTTGTTGAGACTATGAATCGAAAATGCAGTTAACTACGCACCCGCCGTTGCGGAGATGCAGTTGAAAGACGGTCCGATCCAAGGTGTACTTGCCTCCGATGCGCTTTATTTTATTTTCTTATTATCGGCGGCCTTATTGGAATACCGTCAGAACTTTTTTGTCTCTACAGTTTCCGCTGTTGCGGATGACGTATTGCGAGCCCCTTGATGGTTGTGTCGATTTTTTTCGGATCCCCGCCCGTTTTGATTTGCAAGACTGCAGTATTGTAGCTTCTGTCGTTGCGGCTCTAGAAGGCGCTATTCTTTCGATTTAGTTTGATTATGTTTTCCACTTGGCCGATCTTTTTCGCTTAAGTCATGTTTGTTTTACCTCCGATTTTGACCGGTCTGCGAAACTCGTTGTCTTTACGGTTTCCGCTGTTGCGGTGCTTCCACCAACTATTGGTCCAAGGTTTTAGTCTAGTCAAGTTCCAATGTGAAGTGATTATTTTCATTTCTCTTGCCGATGCTTCGCTTGGCACTGCAGATCTCGTAGTCGTTTCATCTTCCGCCATTGCGGAGATGCAATTGACTTGATCGCTGATCCCTTGGTCACTTTGCCGCCCGATGGTCATGTTTTTCTCGTCGATTGTTTGTTTTACCGGGATGTATATATTGGGGGATTGGGGTTTATTTTCTATTTTTGTTTTTTTTCTGCGAACTCGTGCCCGCGCTGTTGTTGTCGTTTCGAATGGGACATTGTCCTCGATGTCGGTAGCTCTTTCCTAGGTGGCGCCGCCGTGGAAGTTTGCAGATTCTTCTTGTCAGTTGCACAGCGCCTTGCCAGGTAGGCCATTATTCTTGTCTCTACCCTTTCTTTCGGATTATTGAACTAGGGTTGCCATCCTTGGTTAGTTCCCACCTCTGCGGTTAATGAATACCTAGGTTTACGTTTTTCAGCACTTATTTAGTTCATGTAGATGGTATGGCTGTCCGGGGGGGGGTGGTTTTGTTTACTGATGATTACCGCAGGGCCATTATGAACTTTCAGACTTTGCCCGGTTGTATGGGAAACTGGTGCAGACGAGTGTTACGCTGTCTGCACCAGTTCTCTCCAGTTTGTATATGGTCGTCCGGGGGGAGGGGTAGTTTTCCTATTCGCTTGCAGGTGGGGGCGTTTTTCTTATTTTATTTCTAAGTGTCGAAGGTTGTGGTTGTCCAGCCTTTTGGGTCGCTCGCCTGTGTGGGATTATGGTAGCGGTTTTTTGAGGTTGCACCACGTTTAGGATGAGATTGGGAATATGACATTTTTTTTGGAATCATAGCGCCAAGGGTGTAGTTTGAGACTGTTTTCCTTGACCGGGGGGGCTTCTTCATTTTAGCAAGACCATGATGTTATGAGTCAATTACAAAAAAATTTAGTCATGGGAAGGATTTAGTTCTTTTTGCAGATTTTTTTTCGTGTAGGAACACTTGGTAGTTAAATTTCGTTTCTATATTTTTCATAGATTCAATCATGACTAGCATGACCGAGGTAAATGCTCATGTAGTTTTTATCTCCATTCTTGAATATTAGTTGAATGGCTCAACCAGACCTAAAAGAATTGTGTGTATGACAGGATAATCTTTCCGAATACGAGATGTCTAAAAGGCAGAAAAGGAAAGCCCCTATAGTGGAAGAGGAACCCGAGGTTGAAGTTGTCACAAAGGTTGAATACACTTACGAGGACACCAGATGCATCACAGGTGTGGAACCTGAGTATAAGTGGGGGGAAATCTACAAATTGATAACACGTCATGAAGTACCTGATACTGGTTTTGAGGAAGAGACTATATATGCAAATATTGAGAGATCGACTTTAATGAAGATTGCTGCCAGACTTGAGCTTTTTCCATGCTCAGAGATAATTGGATGGATTCTGCCCAGGGCAGACGTAACTACCATGATTTTGGCCAACATTGACAAACAGGGCTATGCTGCTTATAGCCCTGGTGATGTATCACTAGCCTACCACTTACCAGAAGCCCAGGTTTACTTGACTGAAGATTGGCTAAGGGAAATTAATCTTGACTTAGTTGAGACATTGAAAAGAATGTTGGTACCTGGCAAGAGTTTCAGAACTAGGCCATCAGGGGAATATGACACCGCCACCTTAAGGACCCCTTATAGGTTCATTGTCTTAATGCTGAACACGATCTTCGGGAGAGCCCACGATAAAAGTTTTAAGTTGGGGTGGGTTCCTATCATCTTCTATGTTGCCACCCAAGGGACTGTGTTCAACTGGGTGAACATTGTATCAAACAGTCTCTCGGCTTGCATTACTTCAGCCTTGAGAGGGGTGTCCCAGAAAAAATCAGAGTTCTACATGAGCTCTATACTGATTGATCGCATACTATGCAACCAACCATTCCCAAACCTGAGGTGTATTTGGGATCGAGATAGGACACCAGTATACTCAGCCTACAAGCCATTGTGGGCGCATAAGTACTACAGTCACTACAGAGAAGTGTGTGAGCACTTCATTATGCCATTATATACAATGATTTTCTTAAAAGAATGCAATTGCATGTCCGAAGAAGCGTTGCAGGTTATTGAAGAATATGTTGATTACTACTTAACGGAGGATGAACTGTATATTAGAATGTATGGCTGCTCCAGAGCACCTTCACTGCTTCCAAAATATGCCACTGACTATGTAGTACACAAGGAGGCAGTTAGGAAGGTCTTCTTGGATGGCATAGGGAGTTTTTTATTTGAACATAAGAAGGCAACTTATCCTCCCTTGCCCTTCAGGTTGGGAAGTTATAAGTTCTCAAGAGTTAAGAAAGCTGATGATTTTGTAGAAGAATTGGGGAAATTCCATTTTGGGGAAATAAATTTCCATTGGAATGATTCCCGAGATAAAGTAGCAGAACACTGCAGGGAAGCAAATGTACATTTTGAGTATACAAGCTACTGGGATAAAGATGAATCAATTTTCCGAAATGCTGAAAACTCAACTGCATTAAAAAGAAGATTTAAAAAGAAAATCACTACTAAAGGCGGGAAAGGACAAGATGAGCAGAAAAAAGCAGAGGGAGAGGAGGCTAGGAAAAGAGATGAACATGCTAGGAGACTAGCACAAGAGGTCGAAAGCTGGCTTAAAAGTGAGGAGGAAGAAAAGAGGAAAGCTGAACAAGAAGCAGCTAGGAGTGTAGAGGAAGCTTCGAGGAGGGAAGAAGAAGAAAGGAAAAGGAAAATGGATGAGGAACTCAGGAAGCAGGAAGCGGAAAGACTAAAACTGACAGGGTCCATGACATTCAGGTTCATGATCTGGGTAATCCTGATTCTCAAGACCCTGAGGCAGCTGCTAGTAGCACATTAGGACAGGTTGTTGTTTCTGGCCTAAGACTGATCCCTTTCGAACAAAAGAAAGGGGAAGAGGTTCCAGACTTCAACGCGATTTTTTACGACAGGGAAACAAAAAGAATTGTGAAGAGGACCGAGAGGAAAGTCGAGACTGGGGGGCAGTCAGGGAAAACAATAAATGATACAACCATGGTGTATGGGATAGACAAAGACCCAAGATTCACTATCCGAGTTGGAGCCGCATTGATCCATGCTTCTGAGGACAATGTGGATCAGATAATGACTGACCTTGAACAGTCAAAGAAATCTGTTGCCCAACTAAAAGATACACTAAGAAGGGAGAGAGAGGAAAGTAATAAATTGAAAAGCAAGTTTGAAGACATGCAACATGAAATAAAGTCTTCAAAAGCAGAGCTCCAGTTCCTCCAAGTAGAGAAGAGATCTCTGGAGGTTGCCCAGGAAAGTCTAGAAAAATTGCAGCAGGAATGTCAGGGGCTAAGGACAGAAAAGGATGGGTTGAAAATGGTATGTGAAAGTCTTCATACAGAAAAGGATCAGCTGCTAAGTAAGATAGGGGAGCTAGAGTTACATAAAGCTACCTTGGAGGAGTCAGAGAGACAATCTCAGGTGCAGATAGCAGAGCTTAAAGAACAAGTTACTTCATTAGCAGCAGCTCTAGAAGAAGCCAGGGAACAGAAAGCCAACCTTCAGCCTTTCAAGGAGCATGTTTTATCATAAAGGAGCAAGATGCACAAGCGGCAAGTATCCATAGAAGAAGAGAGGTGCAAGGTTTTGCAGGTAGACAATAAACTAGAAGAAATTTTGTGGATAGATCGCAGGACATTTTAGAGGTCCTGACGGGAAGAATGGAGAGATTAGAGGCCAATGAGGAGATCCCTGCAGACCTACCAGCAAAAGATCACCAAGGCCTGAAACAAGACTACGACTTATTAAAATTTTCAATAAACACAGCCGAAGAATTTAAGCAGGCTGTAAAGAAGAAAAAGGGAGCTTGTACAGAGTTCTGTAGGAGACTTTTGATTACTTACAACCGTTGCCAGGTTGCTGCTGAGCAGAGGATGGACACCTTTCCAGACCACAACCTGTTTTTAGAGATGTTGCAGAGTAGATATCAGGAAGATGAACAAAGAATTCAGCAGATCAAGGCCCTAGACGAGCAGATCCTGAGAAATGAGGTAGCTCATTCAGCGGTTAGTGTATAGTTGTTAGAGGATCAACTACGCCTGAGCTCAACCAGGATCGAAGTAATAAGAAATCAAGCTGCTAAATTTGAAATCAATATTCGTTTTCTAGAGCCTTCTGAGTTCGAAAACATTGCCTCATAGGCTTTAGCATGGAATAAGTTCTTGAACAATCAAGCGGGCCCCTCCACCTAAGTGCTTATTAGTTTGTTTTATTGTAATATATTGTAAATTATATAAGCACTTAATGTGAGAAAATTGTGGGAGGTGAAGCGTTGGGGAAGCCCAAGAGTCATTTGTGGGCAGCCCAACAGTTTTGCTTTTGTATAAATATAGAAGAATTAGATAGAAGGGGGGCTTTTTTTCCCGGAGAGACTTGTGAACTACTTGTTGTAAGAGGAACTATTTCGTTTTGCAATAATAAAATTACAATTTTGCTTGTTGGAGAAAGTGCTATGTGGAATGTTCAAATGTGATGAAATGGACAATGTTGAAGGGGAGCTATTTCGTTTTCAGCAGTGTTTCATTAACTGTGAGATCGTTCTAACTTTATGAACCTATGTTCTTATATGAATGTTCTCTGGTTTATTTTGTGATAATTTCCACTATGAGTAATGAATGTTTTAATAGACGACGAGCTATCTTGTTGTGCATATATTTACTGATGTTTATGTGTTTTGATTCTAAGAACAACTATCTGTGATTTATCTTAACATATGAATAGTATTACATTACTCATTAATTGATAATCTTGCTCCCTAGGAACAACTTAGTTAATATTGTTTTTTAGTTGTGTGTGATTTAGATGCAAGAGAGTCTAAGACGAGAGGTAAGAACCTGTGCATCACATTGTGACCACTCCTCGCATTCTTTATCAATCTGCATCTTAGATAGGCACTTGCATATCATACTTAAAGTCAAAAATACAAAAATATACACCGTGGACCGGGCCACAACCGATAAAACCCTTTGTTTTTGCTACTTGACCTACGGTAGTCGGACCACAAACCGGATGGATTCCCTATACCAAACAGTCACGGGCTAGTTGGGAATGTTGACTGGGGAGAATCCCTTGTTGTTGTTGCCTGCGAATTTCCAGGCCTCAACACTAGGCTAAAGGTTCCACTTTAAATTACACTTTTAAGTGGTAAAGCCACATCTTCTTCTTAAATTATTCAAACCTTATTGAGATTGACTTTTAGCATATGATACATTTGATGGATTATTTTTAACAAAGTTCTTCGTTTGATTTCATTTCCAATGTTGCCACTAGGTATAGGAACTCGCAAGGATGAGCTCAAGAAAGAGATTGTTAAGGATAAAATCCTATAGCCTTTCAAGTATCATCTTGTTTAGATTTCCAGGTTTGAAGTATCATATGCTTTTAGGCTGTAACTCTACTTTTAGGGTCTCCCAACTTTACAAATCTCTAATTTGAATAAAAAAGGTCCCTGGGAGTTTTGATGCCTTTTTTCATTCCATTTTCAGTGTTGCCACTAGGCGTAGGAACTTGAACGAATGAGATCAAGAAAGAGATTGTAAAGGATAAAATCCTATAGCCTTTCAAGTATCATCTTGTTTAGATTTCCAAGTTTGTAGTATCGTCTTCTTTAAACTTTTAAGCTTGAACTCTACCTTTAGGGTCTCCCAACTTTACAAATATATAATTTGAACATAAAAAAAGTCCCTAGGAGTTTTGATGCCTTTTTTCATTCCATTTCCAGTGTCGCCACTAAACGTAGGAACTTACATAGATGGGCTCAAGAAAGCTATTGTTAAGTATAAAATCCTATATCCTTTGAAGTGTCATCTTGTTTAGATTTCCAAGTTTGAAGTATCATCTTCTTTAGATTTTCAAGCTTTAACTCTACTTTTAGGATCTTCCAACTTTACAAATATCTAATTTGAACATAAAAAAGATCCCTATGAGTTTTGATGCCTTTTTTTAGCAACCTTTTAGTTGAGCACCAGGGGACATTGTTGAACAAATTCCTAGCCTATAGAATATGTAGAGAGAACACCAAAGAGATTGGCCACTAAATGGAAGGCCATATCTAAAGAGTTAGTATTCCATCTTAATTTGTGCTTAAGGCCTCAAATCCTTCCAAATACTTTTGGAAATAAAATTTCTCATTGTATGGACTAGGGATAGGGTTGTTAACAACGTTTGTAGGTTAATGTTACTCTAGATCTTATGACTATAGGGAATTCCCAAGGTGATGTAGTTATGCAAGCATTTCCAAGCTTCATTACATTCAACTACTTTAGTTATCCATTTATCACACAATGTATGAGTACATTATCTTTCCTCGGTACCCATTCCTTTTGTTCTCCTTAGGTTGCAGTAGAAGCTCCAACTCTTTTTATGGAAGCCCTTGTTTTATTCATGTTTCAACATAAACCGACATTATGGTTTTTATAATACCCATTTTTCATTCCTCCGTTGGGGTGCAATAGAGGCCCCAACTTACTTTATGGTAGCCCTTGTTTAATTCATGTCTTAGCATTAACCTTCATATATTACTTCTAAATCCAATCTTATTTATTATGTCAATCCCACATTTATCTCGTCAACTCTAACATCTTTACACACTCATGGAAACTAAGCTTTAATTCTTACATGGAATATTTGATAAAGGCCAATATATGAGTAAGAATTCATAATCTCTTTATAGAATACTAGAGTGATGCTTTTCTTAAAGAAGGCATTAATAACACTTTAGGTAAGTTCATAATGTTGTCTTTAAAAACCATCAAATTGGTTTTTTACAAATATGCACATATAGGTATTTAATAATAATAATAATAATATATCACAGATGCGGGTGTCCAAGAGACTGAGGACAGATGGGGCAGAAAGGACAGATGACATAGGGAGGAGTGGGCACGTGCTGCGACAGATGGCAACCGCCCCCCCTCCCACCTCCATGCTTAAACTACATATCTTGGTCCTCTGGCCACGTGAACATATCTCTCGCACACTGCTTCAAACGAAGGTTTCAACTGTAATGCTCATTACTCTGGCTCTAAACCTGCCGACAAGTTCGTTAAATCTCATTATGTGTCCTTCGAGTGTTGCGAGTGATTTTCCTCCCGCAACCCATTAGATACGCTCAGGATGGACCATGTTTAACATCACGTCTGCTCGGCACCAGTCAGGTTGTCATGGGCCCTGCGATATTATCCATTGCATTTGGTCTAAAGACCATTGGACACTTTGTCACTTCTTGAATGCGGGCTATAAAAATTGTGATCCAGAGCTCCAGTCAGTTAACATAGTAAGGAAGCTAATTCTTCAACGTGCTAGTTCCAGTTTTAGTCCTTAGCACATGGGCTTTAACACCAGTCTTCTTCAGCATGATCTCTCCTTGGTGAATGCCTCAGAAAATAGCAAGTGTACCAAGCATACTCTCTCCTCCTTGGTGATGTCTTCGGGGAAAGAGGCGACCATGACATAGATTGGGAGGCTCTCTTCCAAGAGGAAACTCCTGCTCACATTCGTAAATCCATCGCGGCCATGGAGGAAGAGATTTAAGGAGAATTTAGGCTCATATTGGGGCATGAAGTCACCATCTCCAACTATTGGAGGTTGAAATTCATCTTGGCCAGGTCCATGACTGAGCGGGAAATCTTCGGGGATTACGCGAACCTCACGATCAACACCTTCAAGGAGGATGTTGAAAAGGGTTGAATCACGTGAAAGACCTCATGCAGCTCTCCGAGCCCCCCTTCAACAAAGCCAAAAAGGATGACAAGAACGCCATCACCAGCAAGGCTATGGAGGATTAGGCTCAATCCTCTAGGAGGTGCTAACAACTCTGCTCAGTCTTGTTATTTTCATGATCTCTCCAAGCCTCTCTTTTTTCGTTAATTTCTTAAGTTGAATCGTGCTGCCAACATTCAAAGGCTGGGCAACAGTAGTTATGGTTATATTCTCGGCATGGACCATTTTGCATACCTCTCTTAGGTGGTTCCATGGCCATTGCTTGACTCCTTGTTTTTGGAGTGAACCCCGAATATGTAACTATCTTTTTTTTACTATACAATAGAAGGAATGACTATACAATAGAAGGAATGTCTCTCTCTTACTGATAAAAGAAAATCTATATTGAAGGTTAAAGCCAATCTAGACACCAATTTGGTATATGAGACCCCCTTGTTTGTGGGGCAATGGACCCCTCTTTGCCCAATGTTGCAACTGCTAAAGTGTACAAAGGTGTACATACCCTGCCCTCTTCTAAATTTGAACCTATAATCTCCTAGGAAGCAACGCATGTCTTAACCATTACATCCACTCAAATTGTATATCTATATTGATTTAAATAAATTCCTAACCAAATTATTTAAAACATCACATATAAAATATAAACATAATTAACAAGTTAAAAAAATATAACTATCTATTACATATAAAGTTTTGAATAAAAAACATCTTATAGCTTTTTTCTTAGAAGTTATGATCTTATAGTCATCTAAGTGAAAAACAGTAAACCCACAAAGTAAAAAGGCTCCACATCAATAACATGGATTAGATTAACTCAACACAAAGAAAAATGAAAATTTATCCCATCTATTAAGCCTGACTTTAAAAAACCATTTAAACATCTATACAATTATGACTTAGATGTAACCATCACTCCTCTCATTTCTTTAAATTTTTAGAGCCAAACATAAAATCAATCATGTAAACTTCAATTGATGATGTAAAGTAATATTTATATTTAGATGATGTAAAGTAATATTTATATTTGAAGATTCAATAATATTTGAACATGTGGCAAATTAATTTAAATTTAAAAAAAAAATTCAAAATTTAATAATCTCTCAACATGTAATAAGTTGACATGTTTAAAGATGATTGGATCTTGAATTGTTTTCTAATTCAAATTAACTTGCAACATGTTCAAAAATTACTGGATCTTTAAATATAAATATTATTTTATATCATTTATTGAAGTTGACCAGATTGATTGATTTTATTATTTATTTTATGCGTATGTTTAGAATTGAGTATTTAAATTCAATAGATGATATAAAATAATATTTATATTTAAAATTCCAGTAATTTTTGAACATGTTGCAAGTTAATTCAAATTAAAAAAGCAATTCAAGATCCAATCATCTTTAAACATGTCGCAAGTTAATCTAAACTTAAAAAATATACCAAATAAATAAATCCATCCTTGGATTCTAATTTCTCGTGACACCATCAAATCTGCGAGATATATTTTATACATAAAAGAATTAGCATATTCGTATCAAAATTAATCAGTCAATCAAATGTACAAAATAAATATTAAAAAAAGTAAATAATGATGATGGTGGTTAATGTCTATTTAGACAAACTTAGGTTTATCAACCTAAAGAAACAAATTAATTAGTTTGTTTTAAAATTGTATTCCTATGCTCAAAGAGTTTGGCTAGGAAGCGTCTCGAGCTCACTATAATTTTGACAAGTTAAAAGGCTAGGAAGGTCGGTATTGCAATAAAGATTATGAAACTGAGATCTAATGTGGGTGTACGCAGTGCACTCTAAGAGGAAGTGGTTTTCATCTTCAATGTTCCTATTCTCACAAAGATGACAGATCCTTTCCACCCATGGTGTTTTAGGAACTGTCCATTCAAGTTGGTTAGAAATAATCGTAAATTATTTCTAAAGGAAAAGGGTAGTTAGAAAATTCAAGTTTTCACAGATTTAAAGAAAGTTGTAAACTAGACAAACAAAACTCAAAAGTGTCAAGATTTTTTATTTTTTTTTTGGAAAAGGTTTTACGACTTAGAAACACTTTTGACATTTTCACTTGACATTATGTCTAAGAGAAATGAACTCCAATGTAGATTTTCTTTTAAAAAAAGGGATTCAACTAGCTTATAGAACATGGAAAATAGCCAACACATAAAATGAGGACTTTTTTGAATTCTATCACAAGCCTTTTGTAGAAAGGCAATTTTGTCAAACAATCTTACTCAACTGAACATGAATCTCATGGTGGAACATAACTAAATATGAAGAAAAGATACACAACAATTGTGGGCTTAAAGTGCGATAATTTTATTTTTTTTGCATAAAATGCTAAAGATATCAAGGATATAGGTTTTTTTTTTAAACAGAAACCGAAGAAAGCTTTATATATATATATATATATATATATATATATATATATAT
>LPNX010080575.1:526299-540930 GCA_001517045.1 Pseudotsuga menziesii
TGCAAGAGAAGAGATGGATTCTGGGCTTTTTGCTGAAACTAAATATGCCCCTGTAGGGGTACTGTCTGACGAATTGACTGTTCAGGAATAAACAAAAATACATAAATCACCGAGGAATATATCAACGTTTCACCAAAATTACAAAAATGAGCAAGAAGAGGTGCCTGTCACTATTGCGCTCCCTGGCCCTGGGCTGGCTTGCCAACCGATGATTCATCCATTTGACAATCTCCCGCAGCTGGGGATTACTGGCAGTGGCTACCTTCAGTCATGTTGGTTAACGTCTGAACGTCTTCCTTGAGGTAGTCTACTTTTGCCATAAGCTCATGCAAGTCCTTGAGGCATGACAGTCGAGCTGGTTGGAGATGTATCTAGCATCATTGGCGACGTTTCTTGTGCTATTGACACTAGTGTCGACCATATTGCAAACCCACTTCATTCCGCTCTGAAGGTCTGCAAGCGCAGACTTTATTTCTTGAATGTCCTTTGGTGAAGCCATGCTTTCTTGCTCCTGAATATCCAAAAGAGGCCACTGGGTTAAATTTGAACTGCAAAAAGAATATATACATGAACCGAGCGTGGTCTGAGAGATGGTGGGATGTTCCTGAGGATTCCACGACGAGGCATACACCTCTTCAGCAAACTGGTGGAAAAATTCGATGTCATTTTGTGTGCTGCATAAACCGACAAAGAGAGAAATGAAATCTTCTTCCAGGGGGAGGATGATAAGAGAGCTCTCTTGAATGCACATGGGCGAATTCATTATGGAGGAGTCTGAAAATCATGCGGGGAAATGGCTTTGAGTTTCGATGTATAGTGGGATGGGACGCCTCTTTAATGTCGTCACATGGCCAACTACACCACCTTGTTGATTCTGCCACGTCGGTGGACACGTGTTCGTGCAATGGAGGAAGACGAAAGGGGGGGTGGAGAGGTGGATCCCCCTAGAGATGTGGAGATTATGGAATGTGCTTATGGAGGGTTTGGTCTCTAATTGAGACAATTCCAATATTATTCTTAACACCTTTGTTGGCCATTTTATCAGCTAGAGTATTGTTCTGCCTTAGAATGTGGAAGTAAGAAACCTGAAGGTTGGAACTTAATCTAATGATGCGATTATACAAACGATTGCAATTAGTAGCCCCTGTGTTGTTGCCACTTCTCATTTTCTGAATGATCTGTTTAGAGTCTCCAAAGACAATGATCCTGTTGATGTTTTCCTTTTTGACGAGGTCGATTCCAAGGAAGAGAGCGAGCCATTCAGCTTCATTATTGGTTTTTTGACTGATCCCCCAAGCAAATGTAGTCATTGTATTTCCTCCGAGATCAAATATGATCCCACCCGCACCTGCCTCCCCAAGATAGAGGTTTTTTTTTTAACACATATACAGGAAGAAGTTAACAGAGATTTTTTGTCATATTATGACAATAATTTTTGTAATAATAGTGACTTGTAAAAGACATAGACAATAAATGTATGACAATTATGAATGATGTAGAATGCAATTTTGTTTCTTTTCTTCTTCTTTTCTCTTTTTTTTTTTCTCGAAAAAAAATGATAAATTATTTATATTAATAAATATAATTTCATCTTTATTTTTATGATTAAAAATAATCCCATGTTTAATTAAACTAAAGTGATTAAAAATAATCCCACATTTGGTTAGACATACCTATTTACTTAGAATTGAATCAACATTTTTAAAAACATTGAATTATTGAACAACTTCACCTTTTTTTTTAAAATGTGGTTCACCATTTGTTAGAGCGCTACTTCACGGAAAATTTCATTACCTGCTATGCAAACTGAATCAAGGTATGGTCAACTCATCAATCACAACATTTATTACAAAGAGCAACATGTCACTTACAAGAGTAAAACCTGGGTGGGGAGAGTAACATTCATTCCTCCCAACCACCCAATCTACATCCATTTGACCATTGAACAACTTCACTTGAACTATTATTTTTGGAAAACAATAAATATAAAAATATTGTTCTTTTATTTGAAGATGTTTAAATGTTATGGGAGTAGTGTATGATGTGAACTTTTTTTTTTGACCATAACAATTGGAAGATTTTGTATTAAAAACAGTGGCAAGCCACTCGGTTCATTACATCAAAAGAGAGCTTTTGTCACTCAGTAATTCAATAATCGTGCAAACTTGCAACAAACTTAATTGCTACTTGAAGGTAGCTATATCGGCTTTGTGTCATTACATCTGTCCGATGTTGGATAGTTTTTTTCTTTCTTTTTTGATACGGTCTGCCATTCGCTGCTTTGGCCTTGATCATGGTTATCCGTCTGACCTTGTGTTTCTTCGACATCGGCAATATCAGCCCAGCTTGAGACTCGCTGGGTTGGCTTTGGCGACGTGGGCGGAGGTATTTCTACTGGGTCTGTCCCCTGAGCAAGTTCTTTGGGAGCAGATTCGGCTTCCTCTTCTGGGACTGATGCCGGGGTCTTCCCTTCAGCTTGCTTCTCCGGAGGTGCTTCTTTCCACCAAGTGGGCCTTTGGCTTCGGGGCAATCTTCTTTTTCCGGATGATTTCTCGCAGTTGCGGGCTATATGCCCTGTTTCAAAGCAGACCTTGCATTTGAAGCAGAGATTCTCGTAGTCGATCTTCTAGGTCCAAGAGTAGCCCTTGCCGAGGAGATTGATTTCTGCTGGGAATCCATTTTTGAAGTCCATTTCTACACAGATCCTTGCAAACGTGGTTCGGTCTATACTCTCATCTCGACTGTTGCAAAGAAATTTCCCGAGACCGTTTCCAATAGATTCAAGAGATTTTTCCTCCCAGAAATGGAGGGGAAGAGATGGGAGTCTCACCCAGACCGGAGCGGAGGAGATGGAGGCCGTGGATGGGTCAAAGTCAGGGGTCCATGGCTTCATGGACAGCCCTGCTCTGCCCCAGAACCACGGCCCGGAGCTAGAAACCTTTAATCTATCTTCAACGGAATAAAAAATAGCCACGAAGAAACCCTTGGCACAAGGGCAAGCAACAACCTCACCATCAATCAGAGGGGACCAAGCAGAAGAGATCCAGGATCGGAGGTCTGCCAGGCTAGGCCAGAAGCCATTGAATCTACAAACAAAGGAAGTCTTGCTTATCTCAGAGGCAAACTCCAGGGATTCTTTCGGCATCTGGATGGAGATCGCTGGGGCTTCCGGAATCGCAGCGGGATGAACAGAGGACTCCCCCCGTCGTGAGGCCACTTCTTTGAAAGAAGGGCAGACCCTCCGTTGAGGGGCCACGTCCTTGAGAGGAAGGTTGCCAAGGGAGGAAACCAGATCTGGAGGAGGAGGGCCGGCGCTGATCGGGACAGCCACGGAGTTCATGGCAGCTGCAACGACCGGTGGAGGGCGATCTAGAGAAGGCCGCGTAGAAGAGGCGCCAGAGAAGCCCGCGCGATCTGGAGAAGCTACCTCGGCCGCCATGGCAATCTCTGCACTGAGGAGGGATCGATCTGGAGGCCGCGAGAGTAGTTGGAGGGGCGGCAGGAGGCCGAAGCCCTCAGCGAAAACGGAACCCTAGTGCAGAAGCGCCACACTCACACAAGAGTTCAATCTACAAACATATATGTTATGCAAAAGTGGACACTCTTGTATGATGTGAACTTTAACCTATACATAAAATATTAAATATTTATTATTATTATTTTTACCTAAATAAAATTTTAAAATTTTATTATCCTAAATAAAGTTTACATTTTTAAGATGACTAAGAGTTGCACCATCAAAAAAAAGGCAAAAGGGAATTCCCACATATTTCTTCAGCTTTAGCAATCCTTGACATTTTGCTCCTCAACTCCTGAGGGAAACTTTTACCAGACTACAATTTACATAATGGGAAATATTTATGTAATGGTCTTCAAATAGGTTGTTATTTCTTGCTACCCTTACCTACCACATTCCAATTCTTTCCATACTAGTCGAACATAGTTGCAATGTAAAAATAATGGTAGTTTATCTCCTTTACACACTTACATAAATAACAATGACCCAACTCCTAACTGTTTCGTCTTTAAAAGATGTCCCATGTCAAACACTTTCTTGCTTAAGATACACACATTAAAATTTTATCTTTTGATGGACATTTGTGTTGTTTTATTAATGTGGAAATTTTTATCACACTTTAATCATACAAATTTCATAAAACAATAGACTATATGTAATTTCAACTTTAATTGATAAAACTATAATTGTTATTTCAATAATCATCATCCTCACTAATATTATTTCTTCAAAAGGTCTAAAAACTTATAATTATTTCAACTTAAAATAATAATAATGTAACATTTTCATTTCTTTCCTCACGAATCTACAAATTTCATGAACAATTATATATATATATATATATATATATATACACATTATTTTAGAGAAGATGATAAAAATTATTGAACAAGATTTGAAGTTACACAATTATTATACCTATGATATATGGATCAAATCCATGTTAGAAGTTAGATCATTATCTATATGTTACTTATATTATCTATAATATTTTGAAATTGATTTTGATTGGTTAAGAGTTTGTATTTTCGAATGTAAGGAAATAAGTTAATGACTCACGACTCATAAGCATTTGGCAAGAGTGGAAGTCTACTCCTTTATGGACCACCAATGCGTTATTTCAGATGTTTTTTCTTGAATAACGATGATGAGTAAACTCACATTTACAAATAGTAATTAATGATGCTTATTCTCATTGCCACTTTGCCAACCGAATTATGATAGGTAAATTGTGATCTTAATAAAAAACAACTTATTTCAGACACCTCAATCATGTATAAATATAATTTAGCTCTCCACCCCATTCAAAGCACACTTTTAAAAAATAATATTATAGAGTAAAATGATTTAATGCTAAATAACTCTAAATTTTGTGGGTAACACTAATAAGATGCTTATTCTTCTATATATATACTAACACATCTTGGTCAACACCGATAGTCTATAAGTTAAGTGCCATTAACAAGTTATATGTTATTATTCTCTTTGTGTAGTTGTAATCGCTTGTTGTCTATGCCTCGACTACCAATTATTTCTTATATTCTTTTTTTTTATAATTGTTTATTTTGAATTTGGAATAACACCGATAAAATCAATCTGGGCAGTACATTGTCTCATCCTCCTGTAATCTAGATAAATCATACTTGCTATTCCACCACAAATTAACTCTCTCTCTCTCTCTCTCTCTCTCTCTCTCTCTCTCTCTCTCTCTCTGTTTACACGTGATAAATGATAGTTAAAGCATGGATAACATGCAGTTTGTGGCACTTAACTTATGGCCTATCAGTGTTCACCGACCACAAGTTAAGTGACTGTACTTTTTCCAAAGAAAAATATCGTGATTTATTATTAAAAACAAACCACCTTTTAGATGGCATGGAGGTCTTTCAGACATATCAACATCACTGCATATCAATGGTATCATATACTTACATAAACAATGAAAAAAAAATTGCATAGAGTCTTATGAAACATGAATTTCATTTTCTGTCGCAAATATGAGCATCAATACACTATATCAAAAAAATTGAAAACTACCCAGATAAGTAAGTAGGCTTTTTTATTGCACTCACAGTCTTTATGATATTTAGAAATTTATTGGTCCAGGATCATCCTCCATAATACTGTCATTGACACAGTCCTATTTTTGTTAAACGTTGTCTCCAAACTGCATCCCCACCTTAGAGAGTTGATTTGCAATTATGTTCCTCTCTCTAAAAAAATGACTATAACTTATTGCCTACAAAAAGCTACATTTTCGACCACTTCCGAGGTTGCAAGATAATGTTTTTGGGGGATCTGTTGAGTTTCATCCAATTGATAACTTACATGGAATGCTCAAAAACTTGTATCCTATGTATCCCATTTGAGAGAGATAATAGTAATACATCTTCAATTCCGATAACTTAGCACGATTATTAGTGCAATGACCCAATGCAACAACAAATTTTGTCCATTCTAAATCAGAATAAAAGATAATACCACCAACACCACCAATTGATAGGTCCCCTTGGGAATCCCCATAAAAAAGCACTAGTGATATGATTTATCTACAGTCACCTCTATTACTCTACTAACCTTCGATTGCTTCTTTAAATATGGTATAGAGTATAAAATAACAATGCTTTTATATGCATATACTTATGGAGGGATCCTTTTGTCGTTGAGAGTGACCAAATTATGTGCTAGGCATGCACCACAACTTAACAAATCAAGTTTGGATTTCAAACATGTGGATGAGTTATCATTTAACAAATACAACAAAGCATCCTGTATATTCATTCCATTCCATTCATAATTAAAACCTTTAACTTGAGACAGAGTAAGGCATATTCTTTGAATGTAAGAACAATGAACTAGTAAATGGGAAACGATTTCTTCATCATTTATGGATAGGGGGCATCTCCTAAGGCCTACAATTTTTTTATAGAAATGAAATCCCAAACATGAATTCTTTTTGCTAAAGCAAGCTCCAAATAGTTGAGTGCCACCACAGTGTCTGTGGAAAATCCTCTTCCCCTCTAGCAACTTTATATATTGGGATGGAACTTCATGATTCCTACACCATATTATCTCATCATCTCTATTAACCAATCTTATATTACAACCCTGAAGTGAATTTACATACATATCCTGTATAACCTTTTCATTCTCAACAAAACCATAATGATCTGTCTGGATCCAAACTTGTCTAAGATGATCAATAAGCCGCTCATCTCTAATATGGTAAAGAAAGAAGAAACCTTCGTCCTGTAAGGAGTCAAGCCTATGCTCAAGCAAAGCAAAAGCATCACAACAACCAGTCCAAGGGTCAATACCCAATCTGAGACTTCTGCCACTACTAATCTTCCACATTGTGCAGTCTGCAATAATATCAAATGCCTGTAAAGAAGATTTCCACAGAGTAGACATATTTCTCAAATTCTTGTTCCTGCTTCTAAACCATTCTTCAATGGAGAGGGGAGAAATATAATTTTGATATACAAACCATGAACTTTTAGCATCCTCCAAATACTTTTTGCAGAAAATGCCTTAGCAAAACATTATGGATGTTTGAATCCCCATCCCCCATATTCCTTTGGGAGAGATATTTTGTGCCATGGAACGCAATGAAAACACTTTTCCTTCCTGTGACCATTCCACATAAAATTAAAGCAAATTTCCTTAACACGATCCATAATACCATTCGACACATAAGTCATTGAAAACCAAAACACATGATTAACTTCAAATATATATTTTATAAATATCGTCGTGCCACCTCTAGAAAGCCACAAATTACACCATATAAGATTTTTTTCCACCTTTCTTACCAACCATTACTTATCCTTCTTCTGCAATATATCCAAAATATTTATAGCCAACCAAACATTCATTTCAGTAAAATTAAAATTAAGGTAAGATTAATTTAAGTGGTTGTGTTAGTAATCTATCCTATCATTTTGAAAGGTGTGATATGTTAATATGACAAAACATGGTAGGTATACCATATCAAATAAAATATTTTTATTAATGATGGAGGACTTGTGTGTATAAAATATTGGATCTCTTGTGTCGATATTGCTCCATTAAAATTTAAATTTTATTAATAAAAGGTTGTGTTTATGAATGTATATGATAATGTTTGAAATTTGTGTAAACTTTGGAGGTGTAAATGTATGCGATAAGGACTGGAATTTTGTATAAACATTGAATGTTGTTTGTTAAGATATATATTTCACTTATGAATCCAATTTAAATCAAACTTACGTTGCACTTTTGTTAAATAAAGTAAATACACTAATTAACTTATGACAAGTGGAAGTCACCTACAAAAGTTGAAACTAAATCATTTATCCATCATAAATGTAAATGTGATAACAACTCCTTATTTTCTAGGTAAAGTGGGGTCAAGTGGACATGATGTTTTGATACTTACACAAGGTCAAAACAAATGCTTTATTTTTTAATAAAATTCCTTATATTTTGTTTGATGGGTGTCATTGTCCATTGGCCATAAGACTAAGTAGGAGATAGGAATGTTAATAGAGTATAGACTAGGTAGTTGGGATTAGGATTTTTATTCTCTCACTTGGGTTGTAATTTTGTATTTGATATTTTTGGAGGTGGGTTGTTAATAGAGTATAGACTAGGTAGTTGGGATTAGGATTTTTATTTTTTCACTTGGGATGTAATTTTGTTTTTGATATATTTGGTTGTATTTTTGTTAATATTAATTAATAAAGATGAACTATTTTTTAGAAAAAGAAGATTTAAATTTTCAAATAAAATTATGAAAACATTTTATTCAAAATTTTTAAGTCAAGATATTTTAATTTAAGGTTTTTAAGTACTAGCACAACTACTTAGTTTGTGGTCGATGATCATCGATAGGTCACAAGTTAAGTGTTATATGGATTGTTCGCTACCAATTATTTATGCATAGTTACCAATTATATTTACACCAATAGGTGTTTATATCTTAGAATTTGGGGTGGATTAGCACCTATGTTTTTTTCTAGATTGCATGAGGATGAGACAAGTGTACCATCAAGATTGATTTTATGGCAGTCGGTCCAAATTGAAAATAAATAATTATAAAATAAAATAAAAATGAATATAAAAAATAAATGGTAGTTTTTGCATGGTTAATTGCATGGATAATTAGTAGTTGATGAATGAATAACTCTTAGTTGATGCTTCGATTACTTGCTTCGTGGCAGACAACTTGTTTAGCTAGAACAAGTAGCAAATAACTTATTTGTGGCACTTAACTTGTGGCCTATCGATGTTCACCGACCATAAGTGGTTGTACTTGTTGATATTTTTATTTTTATAATTGTTTATTTCGAATTTGGAACGAATGCCATAAAATCAATTTGAATAGTACAATTGTCTCATCCTCGTGCAATCTAGGAAAAACATATGTGATAGTCCACCTCAAATTCTAAGTTGAAAATACCTATTGGGGTAGCAATACAATTATGTCATTTCAGGATTCTTAGTAAAATTCAAGAACATCTGATTACTTTTGGACATGGGTCTTTAACCAAAATGCCACATTTGGGCATTTGACAAGGTACCATGTCATTGATAGAGATTCAACCATGGAGATGTATATGAAGTTTTATTGATACATGAACACGAGGGATCAAACTCAAGATTAACTCCTTGTTGATATCGGTTCTTAAACCAAAATCCAAGATAGGAATTCCACAAGGTGGACATGTCATTGGTAGAAACTCAACCTATGGAATTGTATGTTGAGTTGTACGTTGCAACTACACAGATGTTGAACTCAAGACCAACTACTTGTGAATATAGGTCCTTCACCAAAATGCAAGACCAAAGCATTCCATAAGGTACCTATGTTATATGTAAAAATTCAATCCATGGAGTTATATGTAGAGTTGTAATGATGCGCGAGCATTGTGGGTGATGGAACTGAAGACCAACTATATGTGAATATGAATCCTCACGATTAAGGCATTTGACAAGGCACCCACATTGTTAGTAGACTTCTAATGTGTTGTATGTGGATTTCTAATAATGCATAAATATTGAGGCGGGATTGAACTTAAAACCAACTACCTATGTCTAATGATGCATAAGGATCATATGGGGGATTGAAATTAAAAGCAATTGCATATGTCTAATGATGCATAATGATCACAAAGAAGATTAAACTTAAAACCAATTCCTTATATCTCATGATACATATGGGTTGAGTGGTGGGTCGAAGGAGGTTTGAACTTAAAACCAACCAATTGTATATCAAGAAAGGCGTAGTCTAAATATTCTAAGTTTTCAACCTTTTTCCAAGATTAATTTCAATCTTATTTTGTTTGAAGATCATTTGGAAATCTTTAAATAATCTTAGAATCACTTATATTTGCTATGCAAATTGCATGATTTAGATGCTACGGGGTATTGGAGGGCCCTGAATCTTTTTATAGATTCAAAAACACAATTTAAACACCTCCAAATTTAGATTTTACCCATTTTTTTTTTACCAGTTTTCGACCATAATCTCCTATAAAATTTAAAACATAAAATAGATAAACTCCTTCAATTAACAAATATAGAATTCAAGAAACACACTAGGTCATTTTGTACCTACAACAATATGGAATAGAAAAGAATTAACTTCTACGAATCATACGGAGAGGCTCTGCGAGGCTGCGCTGAACCAGGCCGCGCCCTCTGCCGCCGTCCTGGTCCTCTCCTCTCCGATCATGGCTTCGCCAGAGGGAGGGCTTCCCCCTCCCTCATCTTCTTCTGCCACGGAAGCCTTCAATCTGCTGCTTCGCCCTCTTGGAGCGGCCCCGATTGCCCCAGCCATCCCGAAATTCATTAAAAAGCTAGACTCAATTCCAGAAATTGATCTTCCAAGCGAAATCCCTATCAAGATCGCCCTAGCTCTGTCAGATCGGGGTTTGGTTGGCCAGTTCATGGGGCTCTGGCCATCAACCAAAACCACGGACGACTGGATCCAACGAAACTGGCGACCCCAGCTCAAGAATAGTGTGACCTGCTACCCAGTAGGGCGTGGATTCTTCATCTTTGAGTTTATTTCCAAAGAAGATCGAGATCTGATATTCAGAAATGGACCATATTTCATGGGTCCTCAAGGTCTGTATCTCAATAGATGGACCCCAGACTTCAATGCAGAAGTGGATGTGCCGAAGGAAGTTCCAGTATGGGTTAGGATACCCAATCTTCCAGTCCACTGCTGGAACACCCCAACCCTGGAAAAAATTGGGAACGCATTAGGAAAATACATTGATAAAGCTGATAACAAAGGTCAATACTCGTGTGCCCGAATTTGTGTCGAGGTTGACCTTGAAGCCGGCCTGCCGGAAGCCGTCAAGCTCAAAGTTGGAGACTGGCTATACTACCAAAAGCTCGACTATGAACAGCTGCCATTCAAATGCCGTCAATGTCATGAACACGGTCACTTTCAAAGAAACTGCCCGAAAAATCAGAGCTCAGAAGAAGGAGAAGGCTGGCAAAAAGCCAAGAGAGGCAAATCAAATGCTAAGAACCCGGAAAAGAGGACCAATTCGGACATGCAAAACCTGCATGCAAACACTACTAAACCCTCCATAGAAGGCTCAAAAGAGGACCCTATCACGATCCCCAATGAGCACCAGGATCCAAATCTGAACGAGAAAAATCAAGCTATAGGGAGCGATGAACCCCAATCATCTAAGCAAACCAATAGAAAAGAGACTGGAAGCCAAATCGCTGATCAGTTGGAGCCTGGGGAAATAAACCAACCCCTGGAGGGGGCTGCTTTTCCAGGTTCCCCTAAAGACGCAAATGAGGATCTCCTGATGCAAGACTCAAACCCAGAGGAAGACTCGGATGAAGGCGCCTCCTCAAGCGGTCTGTACTCTATTCCTCTCAAAGTTCCAAGAGGCAGAAAATCCAAGAAGAAACAAAGAGAAGAAGCAACCCATCTAGCAGTCTTAGAAGGCTCTCAAAAAACTCTAAAAGGCCTCATGAATACGCGATCAAAAAAAGGTGCAACTCAGGCCTCAAAAGAGGCCATCCCCTCCTCCCATTATTGTTAATGAAATACATTTCTTGGAATTGCAGAGGTCTAGGCTCGAGATTGAAGGAAGATGCCCTGAGAGATCTAATCCGAATTCATAAGCTGGAAATCCTGCTACTTCAAGAAACTAAAATGGAGGAATCTGCTGCCCTCCAAAGCAAGAAAAAATTCTGGAAAAAAGGTACTGGTATTGGTAGCAACTCCAGAGGTGCCTCAGGGGGAATTGCCACCTTTTGGGATCCCTCCTTGTATGATATTGAAGCTGAAGAACGAACTATTCACTGGATTTTCACCAAACTTATCCACAAGCATTCTGGGCGAACGGTAAGCCTCTTCAATATTTATGTCCCTGTTATGCATGTGGAAAAAAAAGAGTGCTGGAATACTCTTGTTTCCTTTCTCCAGGTGCAAAATAGAGAAAATATTATTGTTGCAGGTGATCTGAATGTAACACTGGCAGCTTGTGAAAAGAAGGGCGGCAATCCGGTTAGAGATCCATCAAGGGAATGGGTCAAAGACCTCATCTCTGACTGGGACCTGATCGACATCAAACCCCGCAAAGGTAACTTCACTTGGACAAACAAAAGAATGGGCCCTGGCCACGTCGCAGCCCGGCTAGACCGCTTTCTTGTTCACTCCTCCTATCTTGATCTTGGACTGTTAGTCTCCTCCAAAATCCTCCCTCACTGTACTTCTGACCATAAGCCTATCCTTCTCGCTCTAGATCTTGACCAAAACCTCGGGCCTATCCCTTTCAGGTTCAGCCCCCTCTGGATCCAGCAAGCTGATTTCTTTCAACTTGTTTCTGACTCCTGGACCGCCTCTATCTCTAGATCTCCTTCCTTCATCTGGGAATCCAAGCTAAAAAGACTCAAAATCGCCCTCAAAGCCTGGGCCAAGCGCATCCCCTCTCCGATTGCTCTCAGAGAATCAGCCCAAGCCGAGCTGGCAGTGCTCCAAGTCAGTCTGGACTCCTCTTCAGCGAATGACCAGTGCCTCAACATGGAAGAAACCCTGCAAAAGAAGTTCTTTTCCGCCTGCAGAAAAGAAGAAGAGTATCAGCGTCAAAAGTCACGTAACCTCTGGCTTATAGGAGGAGACAAAAATACCCAATATTTTCATAAGCAAGCAGAGGCACGTAAAAACTACAAAGCTGTTTCAGAAATTCAGTATGAAGGAGTCCTGATACAAGATCCTGAAGGTATAAAAAAGGCAGCAGTGGAAACTTTCTCAGACCTCTTCACAGCTCCAATGGAAGACCCCATAGACACCTCCTCCCACCCCTTTGACCTTATCCCTCACCTTATTTCATTGGAAGATAACAAAAATCTGACAGCGCCCATCACCATGACCGAGGTCAAGCAAGCTCTTTCACTCATGAAACCTGACAGCGCGCCTGGGCCGGATGGCTTTACAACCAGATTCTTCTCCGTCTGCTGGGAAATAATAAAATATGACCTCCTAAGAATGATCCGGCACTCTCAGGAAACCAGCAAATTGGGAGGCAGCACTAACTCTTCCTTCCTAGCCCTGATTCCAAAAGAAAAAGGAGCCACCTGCTTCGAGAGATTTAGGCCCATCTCGTTGTGCAATACTGGCTACAAGCTCATAACAAAGATCATTGCTTCCAGGCTGAAAAGAATTCTCCCCCGGATCATCCCAGAAAACCAAGGAGGCTTCATCAAAGGTAGAAAAATCCTGGACAATATCATCCTTGTCCAAGAAGCTATCCACTGTAGCTTCCAACGGAAAGAAAGAGGTATGGTCATCAAACTCGACTTAGCCAACGCCTTTGATCGAGTTAGGCATGACTTCTTATTTGAAGTAATGGCAAAAATGGGCTTCTCCCCCAATCTCATAAGCTGGATCAAAGGCTGTATCGGTGATCCGTGGATAGCCCCCCTTGTAAACGGAAGGCCCACTAGTTTCTTCAAAGCCTCCAGAGGGTTAAGGCAGGGATGCCCTCTCTCTCCTCTTCTCTACGCCATTCAGGCCTCTATGCTCAGCTTCCAGCTCAACCTAAGTCAGGAAATCCACATGCTTCATGGGCTCAAAATAGTGAACAATGTCAGGAACATCAACCACGCCCAGTTCGCTGATGACACGCTTCTGCTAGGAGGAGCCTCTGTTCACTCTGCTGAACAATTCAAAAAAGACTTGGATATATACCAAAAGATATCAGGAAGCAAAATTAATTTCCACAAAAGCAAAATCTACACTTGGAATTGTACAGCAAGGGATTTAAGGAATATTACCAGATCACTGGGGATGGAAGGAACCAAAGACTGGGAAAACTTCATGTATCTTGGCATCCCCATCTGTAAAAACAACATCAAAGCTGCAGATTGGGATCCTATTGTTGACAAGATCAAAAGCAAAATCCATAATTAGGGGGCCAATTGGCTCAATCTAGCTGGTAAAACTATTCTCATTAAATCTGTCCTCAATAGTATGTCGATTTATCAGTCTTCCATTTTACTTGCCCCTTGCTCGGTTGTTAACAAGATTGAAGGCCTGCTCAATAAATTCATATGGGAAGGAGGTAAAGGAAACAACAAAAAAATCCATTTGGTCAGCTGGGAAAAGATCAAAAAGCCACGAAATGAAGGCGGTCTCCATGTGAGAAGCCTCTCCTCCCAAAATCTCGCTTTGGGAGCCAAGCTGCTCTGGTAATTAATCTCAGGGAAAAATTGCTGGAGCAAAGAAGTAATCCGGAAAAAATACTACCTAGGTCCTAGGAAAAGATGTCTGGACCTTCAGCCCCCGCCGAGGAAGGGATCCCCAATCTATAAACTCTGCAATAAAGCTTTAGGCCCCTTCAAACGCAAGCTTTACTGGATTCCTGGAAACGATAAGTCTATAAATGTCTGGGAGGATTCCATTCTCGGAGACCCCCCAATTGGTTCCCATGTGGAAGTCAGCAACATACAAAGGTGGCTTATGGACAAAGGAGCCACATCACTATGGGATATTTTTGCCTGGGATGGGAATTACTGGGCAGGCTGGGATTTAGGACTCATCCCCCCTGACTTGAGCTCTGAAGCTGATGTCCTGCTGGCTCACCTCCAAGGCAAGTCCC